>NCQV01046408.1:0-12287 GCA_002740545.1 Lophocereus schottii
TGTATACGTTTTATATATATATATATATATATATATTAAATAGAAATGAATAAGATAGCAAAGTACTTAACAAATTAAAGATTAACAAGAGATTCGTACTTTAACTGGGATAATTAAAAAGTATGTATATAATTCCTTGAATTCAAAGTTAAGTGGCCTGATAGGCTGACCCAATTCAAAAGTCACCAAATTTGACAAAAGCTAGCTATAGAAATTAATTAGAGTCGCATGACAAAAGCTTCGTCACAAATCGAAGTGATAAACATGCATGCAATAGAACCAGAAAACCAAAAATCTAAATGACTAAATTTGGAATGATTCAAGATTCCCAAATTAGTTTGCCAATGTCCAGTCATTGAAAGTCTTGAACAAGCCCACATCAGTTAGCTAATTAACTTGTGAGGCTAAGGTTGAAGGTCCAGTGTGCCTCGATTCATTACTAAGGTTGTTTCCACTTGATTGTTCTGGAACCTGGAAGAAAGATACGCAAATAGTCAACTTTGGGACAAGTCATTCAAAGTCTTCCAAATTTAATGATGGAAGCAGGGAATTAGTAACTAGATAAGTAAGACAAGGGCATCAGTTCATTTCTCTGTACCAAGTAGTTGTCAGTCTCATGTAGATCTAACACTTGCTCATAATCAGTTATTTGTAAAGTTAGCCTGTAGCCCTCATTGATGGGTAACATAACCAACTTTCTGTGTGTTTGCAGTAGCACATAAGGGCATTATACTCCAGCTTGCTTGGTTGCTAAGTGTGTGCAGAAGACAATATAACTTCCATTCACTTTGAACAAATGACAGTGCAGCGGCAGAAGTTGCTATAACTCATTTAAGTAGAAGTGTGGAACAAATAGCTTAATATACCATCAACCTAATTTTGATGGGTCTAGGATGCATTGAAAGACCTGACTGGAAGAGGAATGGCAATCAAGTTCACTTTTTTTTTTTTTCAACAAATGAGGAAATCGCTTATACGGCCTAGCTTGCTTTTTTTTTTTTTATTCAACCTAACTGGAATAGAAACAACTTCATTGCTAATGCGATCACTACTTGCATAACTCCATTAAAACACTAGTCACCATGTTCATTTCAAAAGAAAGCATTGCCCATAGAATTATAGTGCTAAATACCATGCCCTCAGCTTATATGGCCCAAGAAAATAATAGCAAAAGGTTAAAAATAAAAAGAGGCACAGAAGAACAACAACATCCACTGTCCAGTTCAGGTCCTTGCATATGTATGGGACAGAATGCAAAATACTACTCGAATTCTTCATTCACCATCAGTATCCACATCAAATACAACATAGGTATTGGACTATAGATATTTTGATCACATGTTTTAAGAGTATAGATGAACAAAATTTCCCAAAATGGTAGAGTGCAAAATCTAAAATGTGCAATAGGTACTCGCTACTAAAATGCCGCAACATGGATATGATTGTATCTAATTGAAACTGTGAAACATCAGATGGACATGACCAGACCAATGAAAGGCGTGAAAGTATATAAAGGAAACGCGCCCTGGAGGGGGATGAGAGGTTCAAAGCATCACATTGGTCCCTTGATACGAATTAACAGGTCCTTGATATAGGACAAATAGTAGGTAGTTTGTACTTTCTTGGGCTCTGAGCGACAAAGAATCAGTGGACACTGATAAAATATAAATATTGATTAAATGCCTTCTTCTTTTTTTTTTTTTAAATTTCTTGGACTTTATAAGCCTGGAGTAATTTTGAATGCACGGGAAGGGGGAAGGGGATGTATTTTACATTCAGTAATGCTAGAGAAGCAGCCCAATTTAAAGAATCTCAGATCAGATCACATGCACCTATTCTGAACATCTTTTCATTTACAGTCCTCGCCAGAAACATAGAAACTGTGCTCGTAGATTTAGTCAATACAAGGAAGATAACACAATAGGTCGAATACATTATGGTCCTATGCATATGTTCCTCATTATGCCGAGAGCAACCGTAGTTCACAAAACCACACTCCATTCACGCTTGTATATGCACCGTTAGACATGGCTAGTTTCAATTATTAAATTCTAGCCCAGTCTGGTCATTTTTCAAATGCCACTGTGTGCATACAGGAGTGTATTATATCAGGACTAGTATGCCCATGGTCTTCCTTGGGTAATCATTGAAACAACCTAATCCAAAAGTACTGAAAGTGCGATGAGATGGAATTTGAAATTTATCAGTTAGTTTAGTTTTGCACTTTAAGGGATATTCAAAGGGGTAAAAAAGATCGATAAGGCTATTTTTACTGTTAAATAAAAGGGAGAAAAATGGACCATACTATTAGCCAGACTCCTAAGCTCAAGCATAGTAATTAATTTGGTGTTTTCGTGTGTGCACATCAATTTTTCCAACATTTTAAGTAGGTTTACAGTGCAAACGCTATCCAGAGCTTAAGATATACTGCATTTCATTCCAACAGATTGAAAAGCATGCTCAATCTCATATCAGTTTTCCTTGACAAGTGGACAAAGTACTAACAGATGTTGGAACCCACTACATACCGGAACTAGAAAAGAACAAGGATCAAACTATCTGTATCTTATAGATCTTTTTTATCCTTCGAATATCCCTTAAAGTGCAAAACTAAACTTAGCGAAAAATTTCAAATTCTATCTCATTACACTTTCAGTACTTTTGGATTAGGTTGTTTCAATGAATACCTAAGGAAGACCATGGGCATACCAGTCCTGATATAATACACTCCTGTTTGCAAGCAGGATATCTTCTAGGCTTAGTGCCTTGGTTAAGTAATAGGTATAAAGTATACCAGTCCTGAACATCTTTTCATTCACGCTACTAAAATACACCAAAACTACAATCAACATGACCAAAATACACCAAAGCAACAAACACTCGCACTGCTCGATTCAAAAATTACTGATATTAGCTCAAGGTAATTATCAAAATATAAAGTAGCCCCAATCTCAATATAACAGGCAGAACCATTATTGTGAAATTACAAAACCATGCATCAGTACATATTAATCTAGCTCCAGCTACAAATAATAGTTGTTGACCAATGCAGCCCCCCCAATGGGAAAAAATAAGTATAAAACATTAGCATTTGAAAGACTAACCTGATCACCAGCCATACATAAGGCAACCTCAGCAGCGTCCAGGAATTCATCCGTAATTTTTTCATTACGCATCGCCTTCAGCATAAGTAAGAACATGGCCTTCTGTGATGCTAATTCCTCTTTCACACGCTTGAGTTCCATATTGTTGTCAGGGAGGGTGTAACCTCTTTTCCTAAGGACAACATTTACACCAAAGACATCACTTCGATCTAAGTTAAAGCCAAAACCGATCGGTCGCTTGGAATTTTGTTCTTCATACATAAGCTCATCGAACACTTCATTTTCAATTTCAACTTGAGTTTTTGAGGGGGGAGAGGTAAGAAGTTGCTCTTGAACTTTTGAAGTCGCCTCATTCTAGCACAGTTTAAGAGGAAATAGAATAAGTCTCATAATTAGACCACAAAAATAAAAAAACTAAAAATGATAAGTAGTAGAATAAGAACATATACCAGAAAACCCGTATTAGCTACAAAGCCCCCACCTTCTTTGCTATGTGTCTCTTTAAAGAAATCTGAATGTGTTGGATCTCTTCCACGCGCTTCCACCTATAATTACAAATCTCATGATAAAGTCTACATTAATACATTATATACCTTGTCCCATTTTAACATAGTAAAAACGAGAGGAAATTTCGACATTCTTCCAATAGTTGCTCAAGTCTGGATCAAAGTAGTAATAGGATATAAATTGCTCTAAAAAGAGCAAAGAAAACATACAAAGTCAGCTCGCTTTTCTGCATAACTGGTAGAACCAGGTGGATGCTAATTAGTTTGTGAAGCTCGTGCATCTCGACCTATTTCAGCCATTGTCTGTAGATTAAGAAAACAATGTCAAGGTTTAAGCAATTCTGTAAGTGTAATGCTCAATCCAAGGGAAAAAAAAAAAGCCGATCGACATGGAGTTTAAAGAAAAAAAAATAGCTCATGAATACAAGGAAAAAGAAGCCTGGATAGAGGGTTGCGCCTGCCTTAAGCTCATGTATATATTCCAGTGTATAAGGTCTTGTTACTTTGTATAAGAATTATCTAACAGTGGCCATTCTTATGATTTGTAGGAGACTTCTAGTATGACTTGTAGGAGACTTTGTATAAAAATAATCATACACAGTGGTCACACTCTTGAGCTCAAGGATATATGGAATACAAACTGTCATCATAGAATCAAGACATATACATATATTCATTGCTACATGCCTTTGAGGAACACAAATTAGTAGATATACATAAATTAAAATAAGCAAAAATCCTGTTTTGAACAATTCTGTTTTGAGGAATAATGCTGTTTTGAACAATTAAAATAAGCAAAAATGCTATTTTGAGAAAAATGAATTAGTAGATATACATAGATTAAAATGAATTAGTAGATATCCAGACATATACATAAATTAAAATCAGCAAAAATGGAGGTTAAAGGGAAAAAAATTAAGCAAATATGGAGGTTTAAGGTGTTAGCAATTCTGTAATCGTAATTGTTGTTAGATATATATACGTCATGTTGTTTTGAACACCAATAGTCAACCAATCGCATCCACCCATCATGAGAGTACCCTTTGGGAACAGTCCCATATATGTCCTCTCTTGTTTTCTCTTCAGGTTTGAAGTACTCTCTCTTCAAACCACGTTTATATTGCTTGAAATGCTTAGCAACATGTTTAAGGATAAGTTTATCAAAGCCCTTATCTACTGGATACATGAACTTGGAAAGTACATCATTTATAAGTTATAAATTCAGAATGAATGAACTTGACCAATCTAAACTTTAGATAGATAGATGTTTAAATTAGATTAAAAAAAGAACTTACTCGAACCATTTCAATTATGTCAGCTTCATATGTTTTGTTCAATGCCACGCAAAACCTCACAAAAATGTAGCCTCCCTTTCTAATAGGTTGGCTGTAGTTGGTGAATGCCATACAAAATCTCACCCCTTGCTTGTAATTCATAATATCCTGAGGTAGAATTGATCCTTTTATCACCTCCTCATTCCCTTGATCATCTGTTAAAAAGAATATAATTTAGAAGGCATCAATTATGATAGTGACTAACTGAAACTAGCAGTCTGAAGCTGGGAAAGGGTGTTTTGATTAGCTGTGCTAATAATAGTCAGAAAATATTTTCAAAGCAGTTTTGATTTACATGCCCAAAAAATACGCTGAAAATATCTTTCAAAAACAGTTTTGACTAGTAGTCCAAAAGATAGTTTGAATATATGTTCAACAAACCAAAAATATTGTTTACCAATGGTTAGGACTTCTTCTTTTGCATTGAACTACATGTTATCTTTCCAAGATGATTGAGAAGATTTGGTGCTTTTGGATATAGATGACTTCTTTTGTTTCCCTCTAACATGACCCCTTCCTTTGTGATTAGACTGACTTCAAGAACTGCTTCGTAAGTGTTCATGATCATTACTTCCATTTGAGGGAGATTCTCTACTTGCTTGGCTAGTGGAGCCTGTTTTTTTGATGCACTTCTTGTTGTGTTGTACCTCTAGCAACTTTAACAGTAGCCGACTGGGATTGATTACGTAACGGTACTGACCTAGTTGAGGGATTTACTTGGGAAGTTCCGACAGCAGAAGGGGGCTGACAATGTCACTTCAATCCTATAGTTGAGGGATTTACCTATGAAGTTCCAACAAGAGAAGGGGGTTGATAAGGTGGCTTCGATCATGTAGTAGCAAAGGACGGCTAAAAAGGACCAAATCTTATCGTAGATGGACGAATCAGGGGCTGTGCCGCTCCACTTGGGGAGGTGGGCGTATGTACAGGCCGTAATGCAGCAATGAAGGCAGTAGGTTGCAGCTGGAGGGATGCCTGAGATGTTTAAAGCAAAAACAATGCACGTACAACAGTGAGACAAATACCAGAATATTAAATTGAAAGAAAGCTAAATCAATGAAAACTTCTCAAAAATATGTTTTGATTAACTGATAGAGTAAACATACATGATCCTCCATTTAAAGAAGTAGGCCGAACAAGCTGCTGCGTAATTGGTTTTGATCCTCCAGTAGATCTAGTCAACTGTTGAACTATTTGTTTTGAAACTTTAATAGATGTACTAGGTGGGGGAGGTAGTTGTCCAGATCGTCGTGGCGCTTCAATTGAAGCTCGAGTTGATGTTGCATGCTAAGCAGATTTTTTGACAGATGGTTGCAGAGGCAATTACGATGCTCCACTTGATGGAGTAGGCTGAAGAAGCTGCTGTGGAAGTGGTTTTGATGCTTCAATAGATCTACTCAGCCCAACTGGTCACTGCTGCACAATTAGTTTTGAAGCTCCAGCTCTAGTACCAGGTGGAAGAAGTATCTATCTAGAACATCTAGGAGCTTCAGCTGGCCGTAGGACTCCACTAGAAGTCGGGCATAGTATAGGTGGCTACTACTGCACTAGCAATTCTGATGCTTTCAAGGAGGAAGCAGGTTGTGCTGGTTATTCTGTTGCTGCACTAGAGCTGGGATGACCAAGTGATTGCACTATTGTGGATGATTTGGCAACCAGTGCATTAAGTGTTCTTTTGCTCCTGTAACTCATCCTTTATGCCTCACTTTGTACTCGATACCTGACAATAAGAGTTGTAAAGACATTTACTCGGATCAGTGATATGAGATACATTAGTTGATAAAACAAACTATGGACAACTACATATATAAATTCAAGTCATTAACTACATATATAATATCAATTCATAGTAATAGATGTAATACTACCTGATTTAATATCGAGCATAATATTATAATATCCAACAGTTGATAAAGCCAACTTAACTCAAGCCATAGACTTAGATATAATATCAAGAATAAGTAACTACACTTATCAAACATGGGAAACACAAAAGTCAGACAAGTAATCCAATAACAAAATAGTAAAGAGATAACATTGTTCCATACTAAAATAATGCTTGACAAACAATGATCACAAACTGCACACTAAAAAGCCTATGACATATCCTCGCCTAAATCAAAAATGTCTCTGGGCTTGGTTTTAATAACGTGCAACCATCATTTTTGTTTCTCATCTTCAACGTAGAAAACTTGCTTTGCTTTGGATGAGAAGACACATGGATCATCATGTAAATATCGACCGGTATGAATGAGCTTTGAGAAGTTTACTCAAGCATGGCCATTTCTAAAAGTTTTCAAACCCCTACTTACGTCTACCCAATCATAGCGGAAAACCACAACTTTATACGCCCCATAATAATCTAATTCATAAATGTCTGTCAGTCTTCCATAGTAAGCTTGGCCATCAGCTTCCACCATAACCCCAGAATTTTGTTTCTTTTGGTAACACTCACGATGAATTGTTTGGAATTTGTAGCCATTTAACTATGAAGCTTTTAACGCTTTTAGCTACAGGGTTTAAACCACTGGCTAAAGCTTCTCTCAACTCTCCTTCTGGCGTGCTCACATCAATGTACTCCACCTGTAATACAAAAATGTTTAGTTATATATAAGAAGTTACACAAGCACACTATATATACAAATTCATGGCATACATTCTTGAAGATAGAAAGATAACCTGATTTTGTAGTCATCCATCTAATTCATTAATTATCCAATCACTTCGAAGAGTTTCATTCGTAGTTACTGAAGAGCATCGATTAGAGGCTTCCCTTTCATTTAAGAATTCCCTAACATAATTAGCAAAAGGGGTTTCCTCATTTAATTTCATCAACAAAAATGAAAACCTAATTAGTGGAGCATCATGGTGCATAGATGATACTTAATAAGTTCTTTTATGTCATCTAAATGAAGTAGTACATAGCGATGTGCCTGCCTTAAGCTCTTGTCATCAAGACGACAAGTCCTTTCTATCCCAACCACTCGGCCACCAGAGTTAAACAAGTAGGTACTGATGTTAACAATATAATCATCATTCCTCTTGCTCCTACAAAATATGGTCTCAATCCCTTCCAAAAAGGTTGAACAAAAGGTGATAATCTCCTCAAGAATGTATCCTTCAGCCATGGATCCTTCAGATTGAGCTTTATTAGTGACATGAGATTTCAAATGGGCCAAGTACCTTTTTCAAGAAGTTTTAATAAATAATACAATAAAATATTAATAAAAAAGAGAGAGAAACAAACAAAGAGTATTTAAATGTCACCTTTCAATACGGTACATCCATCTATAATGAACGGGACCTCCAAGTTTAACTTCATCTACCAAATGAATTATGAGATGGAGCATGACGGTGAAAAAGGTTGGAGGAAATTCCTTTTCCAGCTCACAAAGAGTAAGAATAAGCCTCGATTGAACATGCTCCAGTTCATCCATGTAAAGGGTAGGTGAACACATATACTTGAAAAATGAACACAGATAAGAGAGTAGGTCAATCACTTATATGGCATGTGATGTTCGTAAAGCTACAGGAAGAATATCTTGCATTAAAATGTGATTGTCATGACTCTTAAGATTTAAGAGTTTTCGCTGTTTTAAATTAACACATTTAGAGATGTTAGACCCATATTCATCTGGAACTCTAAGCTTTTGTAGAACTTTTAAGAATCTTTCTTTCTCCTCTAAAGACATGGAATATGGAGCTGGAGGCATAACTGGGTCTCGACCAAGTTGAGGTTGAAGCCAAAGGTGAGGCTTTATCCTTATCTCTTCAAGCGCTTTTCTTACATTCGCATCATCTTTAGTTTTCTTATACACACTCAAAAGGGTTCCCAATAAATTATCACACACATTCTTCTTAATGTACATGACATCTAAATTGTGTCTTAATCGATTAACCTTCCAGTAGGGTAACTCAAAAAATATGCTTCTTTTAGTCCAAAGGGCATCATCAGTAGCATCATCATCATAGTCCTTATCACAATCATCCCCAATTTCACAAGTAGATGCACTTGCTTGTCGTCTTCTTCTCTTCTTTTTTGAAGCCTTTTTAGAATTTCCATACACATAACCGACTCCATGTTGTTGCACTGAAATTTCAGTCTCATCTACAACAACTGGAGCATCCCTAAATTCCGCTGTCCCATCAAATAAATGGCCTTAGAAACGATAAGGATGATTACGAGGTAGCCATCCTTGATGGCCTAAGTAACAAATTTTACCACCAAACATATATGAATGTGTGGAATCAACATATGAAGGACATGCTTTATAGCCCTTGGTACTCCAACCGAATAACATAGCGTAAGCAGGAAAATCATTGATGGTGCATCTTAGAACTGCTCGCATATTGAAGTATTCATTGCTACAAGCATAAAAAACAATAACACTATCCCACAGCAATTTCAACTCATGTATTAGAGGTTGTAAGTATGCATCAATATTGATTCCAGGACTTGATTTTCCAGGAATAATCAGTGAAAGAAGAAATGATGATGGCTTCATACATACCTATGGAGGCAAATTATAAGAGATTAACACTACAGGCCATATATTGTAGGTTGTATTCATAAGACGATATGGATTAAAGCCATCACTAGTAAGAGCAAGTCTAACATTGCAGGGATCAGAAGTAACATTAGGATATAAAGCATCAAATTCCTTCCATGCAATAGCATCAACTGGATGTCTTATCTTTCCATCTTTCACACGATCACTGTCATGCCATCTCATTTGTTCAGCTGACTTAGATGACATGTAAATCCTCCTCAATCTAGGGATTAGAGGGAAGTAACGCATCACCTTAGCCGGCTCTCCTACCTTAGTATTTGAACTTCCTTCACATGTCTTACCTTCCTTGCATTTTACTGTCTTCCATCTTGAAACACCACAAACATGACAACTATCCTTTTCTAATAACTCACCCCCAATATAGAATGCAATCATTAGGATAAGCATCAATCTTTTCATATCCAAGGCCCAAGTTATTGATTATTTTCTTAGCTTCATAATAAGAGGAGGGAAAGTCCATGATTTGAGGGAATACATCTCCTAAAAGTTTCATCAATATTGTGAATGACTCAGCTGACCAATGAAACATACATTTCATATGAAACAAGCGTGGGAGGAAAGATAATTTTGAAAAAGTGGTACACCCATCATAAAGTGCCTTATTGGACGCATCCAGTAGCCTCTGATGCTTCACTTTTTCTTCATCATCCCATGGAGGATTTGCTGATTCGTAAAATTATTCTGAGGAAATTTAGTCACCATAGATGTCAAAAGGTTCAACTCCTTCATTAAGCAGCTCATTAACCACATCATGAAGAAGGTCATCCTTGCACCTAGGTATATTGACCCCAAAAGTTGCTCTGAACAAACCTTCCATATCATCTCCACTAGTGAAATTTGGGGAGTCAATATTTGTTTCTTGACTTGTGCTTCCTCTATATTTTACATGATCAAGAATGTCCCCTTTACCATGAAAAATAAAATGTTTATACTCCTTATGGGAACCTTTAAATAAAATATGTTGCTCCACTTCTTCTATAGGTAATTATTTATCCACTTTGCGTCTCCTACATTGACATCGAGTCCTTCCTTCTACGAGATTTTCCTAAGCAAGATTAATAAATGTGATGGGACCATTAAGATAATCAGGATGGCCATTTGGTAATTCAATCCAACTTAAATCCATTTCTACAAACATAAAATAATTTAGTACAATATCTTGTATGCTTCATTTTATGATAATAAAACAAATATTATTTAAGGAGCAGCCCTAAAAATTCAAGGACAGTCAGGTTACACAAGACGGGTGATAAGAGACAGAACTAACATTAGGAGAATTAAAACTAAATGTGAAACAAGAAGGGCATTTTGCCTTTGGAATGATTCTCGCTTTGGATGCAAGAAGCTCTGCGTTCAACTGGAATGACCCTTCAGAATTATCTAGCAAATTCTTTGGCCAACCCTAAACCTCTTGTGCTATAAAATCTAAATATGCTTACGGGATGCTCAATACAGAAGATCTAAAGCCTATAGGAAGTAGGACTGGCAATGGGGTAGGTACGGGGCGGGTTGAGCTGTACCCTCACCCATACCCATTTTCGAAAATAGTACCCATACCTGTACCCGTACCCATAACCCCCGCCCCGTACCCTCACCCATACCCATTTTCGAAAATAGTACTCATACCTGTACCCGTATCCATATCCATCGGTTATTGAAAAACTACACTCATATCTTTACCCATCGGGTTTTTACAGGTTTGCGGGTTTTATTAGGGTTTATATATGAAATAAAAATTAATACACATATTAAACCCATATTTAAATTCAATATTAGTAAATTCAACAAGTCATCAAAAACGTGCCATAATGTTTGGTCACAACAAGTAGCAACAAGCCACATAAGGATGGTAAAGAGCTTTTAGGGTTCTCTTCAAGCTCTCCCCATCACCCCTTGAACCAGAGATTAAATAAGCAAGTCTAGGAACTGGGTATACTCACGGCTAAAATATATTCATAAAAATGAATCTTTAAATTCCAAAACAAAGTCATCTCAAAATCCAAGCAGAAGCAAGCATATTTATGTAAATATTTGAAGTATACTCACTGCTACCAGTAAAGATAAGAGGAGACGAATGAGAAATTGACAATGGTGTTAGGCCTCGGGCAGTCGGGCGTTGCCTGTTCACGGTGCCGACTGTTGAGCCGCGAGCATTGTTGGCTTGCTACTGGCGCTAAGTCATTGCCTTTGAGTTGCGACCTGGAGAACTGGAGATTGGAGAAGATAGTGTTGCAATGGAATGGAGGCTCAAGTTTGGAGAACAGAGAAGAGTAGAAAGAGATTGAGGCATGAGCGTGGGCAATAAGGCATCGGGTATTCGGGTGAGAAAGAGAAACTGAGAATGTGAGATAAAAACCCTAAAAGGCTAAAACACTAACTCGCATATTTGGAGTTTTGGATTGGATATTTGGCCTGCCAGGCTTGAATTAAGTCAGATTGGGTTTTTTTTTTAATTGATAAAAAAACGAGTATGGGGCGGATTCGGGTGCGGGGCGGGTGAAGCATGTACCTGCACCGTACCCGTACCCGTAACTATTTTTCTCAAACTCGCCCCACAACCATTTAAAACCCATTTTTGTCACCCGTTTGGGTTATAAATAGGGCGGGTTTTTCGGGTTTTAAATGGGTACGCGTTTTATTGCTATCCCTAATAGGAAGATCCCAACCTGAGTTTAATTAATTATTGGGTTGCCCTATCGGCAACATCTAACATTCTCTTTGGCAATCTCAAAAACCATTCTACCACAAAAGACAAACCACAAATTTATAAAG
>NCQV01046456.1:6549-16935 GCA_002740545.1 Lophocereus schottii
TAAACAGTTATTTGACATTAAAGAAGTATTTAATATTGCATTTACAAGTGAGCAAAATAAAGCTGGAAATAAAAAATTATGCAACTATTAAATAAAAATACATAATCGAATCATATCCGATTATATCCGGATTTAATCCGATCTGAAACCAATCCGAATCCGATTTAACATCCGATTCGACGGAGTCGGATTTGGATAAGATTTTCAAATCCGATTAATAATTGGATCGGATTTCAATGTCTATATGTTCGATCCGAATCCGACCTGTCGCCATCCCTATCCACAACTCAAGTAAAAGCAGCCGTAAGTTTCTGGCTCAGAGCAGAGCATAAAACTATCCAGGTATGAGGGCACAAACTAGTTTTAGTTGTGTCACTTGTGTGACAGAGTGAGTTCTGAACAAACACTAACGGATCAATGACTCATTCAACTCTGTAAGAGCAGAATACTATATTAGTCTAACTGCACATCTAAGAAACTTACTTTGCTCGAAGCTTCTTGTTCTCTTGCATCAACACATATGCCTCCTGCTGATCCAATGGCCTTGCAGCACAAGGAGCAGGCTGCAAGAGAGGCATCATTCCAATATTATAACCATATTCACTTCCCAGTAATTGTTTTTTTTTTTTTGTGATCAGGAAAAGAATAGATATATTTTATTAACAAATGACTGGATGCAAAGATAGCATCCTACAAAAGGCTATACATATCCCATATGCACAGAATCCACAAAATCTAAGAGATCAAGAGAAGAGTAAAAAGTAGAGAGCCTTGATAAAATAATCTTTAAAACATTGAAGTGGCATCTCCATATCCTCAAAGACTCATCTATTTCTTTCACGCCAAATGCTCCAAAAAATTGCATGAGGAAATAATCTAGCAATCTTCTTCTTTGCTTTTCTACCAAAAAAGCCCTCCCATGCATAGAGGTGTTTCGAAATAGAATTGGACAAAACCCAAGAAGCTCTCAAGCAACTAAAGGTTAAATCCCAAAGAGACAAAAGGGCAATGAAGCAATAAGTGGTTCACCGATTCTGCTGCAGCCTTGCATAACGGGCACCAGTTCACCAAAATCTTATTCCCTCTTTTTGCAAATTATCGAAAGTCAAAATACTATCATGGGTAGCCTCCCAAACAAAAAAAGACACTCTAAATGGAGCCAGAGATTTCCAAATGATCTTCCATAGACAATTATCCCCTGCTAAATACTCATGTCATGCAAGTACATAAAAGCGTTACGCATAAATGGAAAATACTACATGATCAGGGTCACTTGATTCTCATCCCCAATATAGAAACATTGCAAAATTAGAAACAGCAGAACACTAAAACTAACAGAAATGCCAGCCCGTTACTTGGCATACTCAAATTAGGATCTTCATAAGCCATCCAAATTTGGATCTTAGATCTTAAGTGCATAAAAATCCAAAACAACCTGAACTTCCATAGAGTGCCCCGTAGCATCCAGTGCTTCCCTAGCTTGCCTTCTCCCTTTTCCAAGAGCAGATAAAGGATCATCTTGTTTTCTCTTGATACCTGCAAGCACGAAGGCAATAAGCATCATACATGTTCACTTGTCGAAGAACAAACCTTATGCGTCTAACAAAAATTTACCATGCTGCCAGCTGCTGAATTGAGAATTTTGAACACGCCCAGCAGGTAAACTAACCAGAGCTCGACCTGAACTTGAAGTATTATTCATGCTTATAGATCCATGTCCGGAATTATCTGGACTACCATAGGATGAGTCAGGTAGAGGTAAACGTGCTCGAGCTTTTTTCTTAACCTGATACCCAATAAGTCCACAGTGATAATCCCTACAATTCATTCAATGATATGCATCAATTAGCAATTGATTTGCTGGATTAGACAAGCAAGACACTGTCTGGCCACTTTTTCACAAGTCACAGTCACAGACTGCCTGAAGACAACTAGAATAAATCTAAATTAATTGTTGGAACATGAGCTGGAAAAATTAAAACAATATGACAAACAAAATAGAAAGCTTGGATCCCCTCAGTGGCTCAGCCACAGGATAGTACCAAACGAAGAAATCTGAACATAAACTAGACTTCAAAACCATATGCAAGACCAATCTTCATATGAATACCTACCAATACTCCCATGTCATTTCCTTCAACCGAGTTTCAAGCTTTTGGAAAAGTGATGTCCTCTCGAAATCTTGTTTATTATGAGTAGGCTCAACAAAATTTGCTTCCAAGATCCCTGGAAATCTCAAATTTATGTATATAATTCTAACTGTTTTCACTTTTCACCAAGTAACTTAATAAGTGATGCAGAGTAGATTACCCACAACCCCTCTTCCTCTGCTGTCGGAATAGCTAACAATGTGCCAAAATGGCTGCAAAAGAAACACAAGTAAACTGGATAAGCAATATCTAGTGAGCAAGACAGCAGAGCTATGAAAAGTGATCTTCAAAGTTTCTCCTACAGTCCGACCTTTG
This sequence comes from Lophocereus schottii, assembly GCA_002740545.1. Lineage (NCBI taxonomy): Eukaryota > Viridiplantae > Streptophyta > Magnoliopsida > Caryophyllales > Cactaceae > Lophocereus > Lophocereus schottii. Next base: position 9,015 of record NCQV01046456.1, read on the forward strand.
ACCCTGCATTTCCTGATAAATTTGTTTCTAATATATCTTTTTGTTCTCCATTTATATAAACCTCCCCTCCAAGGGGGTGTTCAAAAATGCGAAGATACTCCTCAACAACGATATCATGAAATACGACCACCAACACACACATGCACATGCACAGCTAGGAGGTTAAGGTTGGAATAAGCTGACTGGACAAGGCCGCACCACTTGACCTGATATAAAAGAAGTGGGTTTAGAGAATGTTTCTTAAATGATTTAACATTTCAATTTTGAGACGAAAATGACATGCTCCAACCCAGATAATCAAACAAGTTTTTTTCCCCATGTTGATGCATTAAATTGTCGCATGTATCTCCGCAGTGCAATAAGTGCTCCACCTGTAGGGTTTAGCTCTGAGCACTTAGAACTAATTTGGTTCCCAGACTATACGTCTAGCTTGGGGCTTTGGAATGTGTTATTATCATTTTTGGGATCTAAAGTTCTAGTCCAAATATCTGTGTACATAGTTTACGCTCAGTCAACCCTTTGAACAAATTAATTTAAACGGGGAAAACAAGTCCAAACCAGCTTGCAGAATTATAAAACAGGTTAGCTCCAAGTAAAGGATCTTCAACACATCTACTGAAATAGGTTAAGGTTTAGGTCATGCTACTTCTCCAACCATTTAAATTTGATCGATCATGAATAAAACCGAGCCTGACCCATCCTATTTGCCAAACATACTGTAAACTACATTCCACAAATTGAACATAAGACTAGACCTGCTCAATGTACTAACCAATACCACAAAACTCTAATATCTTGCAGACAAATAAGAATTATTACCAGTATAAGTCGGTTCTTATGGTAGACATTGAAGCCATGGATATAGACATGAGGAGCTTCTTTCAGAAACCCAATTGTTGTCATTACTTCCTGCATATTGTGCCAAAGCTATTTCACATATATAAACTACAAAAAGAAACTTCATGCAACGCACAAAGATGCATATCAATGTCTTGAAATGCTATAGACATAGATATCAGTAAGTATAGTAAAACAGCATGGTGATGTAGTCAGGTATACATAACAGACATCATATTGGTGAGAACTTTCCTCTACATACAAAAAGTATCAACAAATTCCCTCAAGAGGAGCTTTATGCACCTGCACTGTGCATCAAATATCAAGCTTAGTCTCAAGCTTGGAGGAAAATGTATAAACAAAGAGGAACATAAACAAAGCACATAGGCAGAATTGCAGTGGTCAGAATTCCAAAGATTACAGTGTGAGCATCTATGTCTGATCACTTGACACAATTGCCAGCACCAACCTCACAACTGCATAAGAGCAAATGGAGCTCAAAATGCAGAGTGTGATAAAAGCCAAATTACGCATAACATGTCATCCAACATCAACTGAAGGAAATTTACTATCTGTTGCTCCCAACACAAACATGCAGCAAATAATTAACAGGTAATGGAAGGAAAATGAGTCAACCTCCTTAGCTCCCCCAGTCTGAGGCCTGTACAAGATGCACTCTGGATATTTGAGATCATGCACTATGCTATGATGCTCCACAACCTTTCCACGTAATATCATGCTAAAATTATGAGGAATTCGCAAGTACAGAATAGACAGATACACCTGCAAACGAGACAAAGATTGTAAGTTTGTATTTACATCTTTCAATAATTGTTCCAACCAAGACTTACCCGAAGTGAGCATTTGTACTGGTTGCCAATGTGCTCCTCACTTATTAACATTTTTGAATTTATTTTCTCCATATTTTTAGAATCATGTAGGCGAATATCCTGAAATTAGACACTGAATAACTGACTTGAACATGGGAAAAAACCCCACTTCATCAAAGAGAATAAAAGGAAAAACAAGTCAAACCTCTGGGTCACTTTCAAAATCAAACTCCAAGGTTCCATCATTAGTGAACCATAAATTGTACACAATAACTTTTGTACCATGCGGTCCAATGTCATCAAACTGTCATCAACTTCAAAGACAAATCAAGCACATTAGAACAAGAGAGATTAAAGAACACTAGAACTAGAACAGATATTAACACAGTGTCACAACCACAGCTATATACAGTCTCCCTTATAATATGGTTAATTAACAATGTCTTACCCTACAGTGAAACACTTTTTGCCTATTGAAGTCATTCATTTTTGCAGCAGCTACAACAGTGCATTCACAAGGCAGATACTTTGACTCTAAAATGATCATCCTTCAAACACACGCATGATGGACTGTGACTCATTTACACTCTCGACAAAAAGAGAACACATGAAGCCTTAAAGCAGGTTCAGAAAATGCCAAGCTAATTAACCAATTATTTACTAGTATAAACAACCAAAAGCAAACAAGGCATTGGCAAACATATATTACATCTCATGCTTAGAAATTAATGAAAAAATCAACATTGAAAGACCAACGCTCTAATCACTCCATTGCAAAAGGTTAGTCAGAAACATGAGGCATTCCTAGACAGTCTAATAGTCACACTTTGAAACCGCGATATAGAGATCTGACATTTAAAGAGGCAGACAAAAGCGGCACAGAGAATATCACAAAGCACAAATCAACATGGGGAAAAAAGAGCACAAACAATAAAATGTCTACATTAAGAACTTCAAAATCATATGAAAATATTAAGCCAATGGGTAGGAAAACAGAAGACCAGCAAGGTGGCCAGCAAGGTGGCCCACAACTAAGATATAAGAACAGAGCCTTCAAAGCTGACAGACTCATGGATGTCTCATGAACTACATATAATGGCAGTCAGGAAGACAATTCAGACAAAAAAACAATTTATCCCAATAGCCCATAAGAATAACTGCACATAGGGGTAATTAGAGACATGGGAAACTCAGATTACCCAAAACAACTATAGACCATTGAAAATTAATGAAATACCAAGGTTTCAAAAGGTCAAAACCTAAGAAATTGAGTACTGGCCATATTCCTAAAACTGATTGCATTTGCACTTCTCTGCAAGTACTTAGGTATATCAACCAAATTGCCATCAAGTGAAACCCAGTTTATAAATTGCCTGTAGATATACAACAGCTAACATCCATGTTACTAGTGAGCTATCCTCCACCGCCCCCCCAACCAAAACTTTAGTCGTGCTTTTAAAGTAGGAAAACACGGGAAATGATTCATTGAATTGTCTATCCCAAAACTTGGTCTAGCCACACATATTATTTACGCATGATTGTGAAGCAACCTTTGCTATATTTGGACCAGCAAAATCCAAGAATGTATAAAGCTTTTATTGTTAACTTACACAATTATAGAATCAACAAATAACTACAGAACAAAGTCATTAGAAAGACAATACAAGGTCACCTGCTTCATAAGCTCTGCTTCAGTTGCATAAGGTGACCACTGCAAAATGATGGAAATATTTGACTGAAAATGCTCTCTGCCATAGCGATATAAAGGTTCGAAGGTGTCAGTTGACATGTTGTACTCATAGTCAACCTGTAATAGCAAAACATTGAATGCCCAGCAGAGCATCACTTTATTTAGTAGTCATGGCCAATAATAAACTCAACAAAAGCGCATCAAAATTGAAAGAAACATATAACATTTGACATCAAGGATAGCTAGACCCAGCTAATATTGTAACCTAACCAGGATCACTATTAACCTAAACAAATACTTATTTCTTTTCTTCTCCCCTTTTTCTGGATGGAACTTGGGAAACAAAGGAGGATACGAATACATTGTTTCAACAGGATGAAATAAGCACCAAGAACCAAAGCACATCCGGAACTAACATGGAATTTTAACCCTTCCAATAACAAATGCACCTCACACATAACTATGTATACTTTCAGTCCTGAACAGTTGAAAGTTTCTTTCTAATGCAGAAGGATTAAAACAGACAAGAGTTTCACTGAACAAGAAAACATGTCCATAAAGGATATCAGATAATGGTGCAACCTCAGACTCAGAGTACTGTACAAAATGTAGGGTTAGCAAAATTTTGTCCGACTCGATTATCCAAATTTGTTCAACCTGGAAATAACCGAGTACAGTCACAAATGAATTTGATATTCGGCCAACCGACAAGTCCGAATTAAACCCGGGTCCAGGTTCGTGCCTGTCCTAAATTTTGTCCGACTTGCCCAGTCTTTAAGAAAGAGAATTTGCCAAATTGTGCCTCTAAAGTTCGGCCCAATACAAATACCTGTGAGTTGGGCAACATAAGAGTAAATCCAAGTTAAAGGTAGTCACTCTCCTAACTCTCTCTACCAAATCCCTAAGGCTCAAATACTCTCTCTCTCTCTCTCTCTCTCTCTCTCCCCCCAAAAACCTCCGAGGTGGGTTAATAGTCATGCCATCATCACCCAAGAAGCCAGAACAGCCACAGGCGAAAGGTCGAAGATGGCAAGGGCAAGATCGACAATGGCGAAAGATTGATGTCGGCACGCAGTAATCAAGCTCTGTTCTTATGTTGCCCTCAGAACTAGGCCACCTTACCTCCATGACCAAGATCTAGTTTTGATGTCTTCCTCTTCATTCATCTCCTATGCCTCTCTCTATTTCCCTGCCTATTTCACCCCCATTCTTTTCTACGTTTTATGAAATATAAGACTTGCTATTTAATTACTACAAACTACCTGAGGATATATAATTTAATCTTGGTTTTATTTAAAGATCAGATTAATACTTTAGTAGTGGAAGCAATCTCAAATATATATAATTTAAACTATCTACAATAATTATAGAAGTATAAAGTTGCTTAACCACACTATGAAGTTATGAATAAGGGTAATCGAGAGCAGGCCAAAGAAATTTCAATCTCAGAGAACCAGTTTGGTTTTATGTCAGGAAGATCGACAATGGAGGCAATCCACCTTCTTACCCATGGATTGTATAGAAATAGAAAAAAGAATCTCCACATGGTGTTCAGAGACCTAGAGAAAGCCTATGATAGAGTACTTAGCGAAGTGTTATGGAGGTGCTTGTAGGAGAAATGAACATTCATTGCGTATATCCGAGTTATTAAAGATATGTATGAGGGGGTAAAGACGAGTGCTCGGACATCGGTGATACTAATGACTTTCCAGTTGATATTAGACTTCAGTAGGGATTAGCTTTAAGCCCATTTCTTTTCACTATTGTTATGGACGAACTTATTAAAGAGATTCAACATGAGGTACTATGGTGCATGCTTTTCGCGGATGATATTGTCCTTATCGATGAGACTGGGGATGGAGTTAATAATAACTTGGAGCGATAAAGGTATAACTTAGAGTCTAGGAATTTTAAATTAAGTAAATCAAAAACTGAATTTTGAGGTGTGGTTTTAGTGGAGGGGAAGAGGACAGTGGAGAGGTGACCATCAACGGAATAGCAATACCAAGGGTAGAGAAGTTCAAATATTTGGGGTTGTTCCTTCAAGAGAAAGAAAATATTGACGAAGACATTAACCACCATATTAAAATGAGACGACAAAAATGGAAGAATGCATCCGGTGTTGTGTGATAGGAAGATTCTNNNCGGATTGAAAGGTAGAGTTTACCATGTGGTACTTAGCACTATTATATGGCTTCGTGTGTTGGCCAATGAAAAAGACTCAAGTACATAGGTTGTTGGTCACTGAGAAGAGGATGATTCGTCGGATGTGCAGTCATACGAGATTGGACAGGATAAGAAATAAGGTAATTAGAAACACAGTAAAAGTGGCACACAAAGAAAATAAGATGAGAAAAACCATACTTAAACAGTTTGGTCATGTGAACAGCAAGAATGTGGAAGCATCTATGAGAAGATGTGAGATTATTTACCTCCCAAAATGTAGAAGAGACAGTGGGCAACCTAAGAAAAATTGGGACGAGGTGATTAGACATGATTTGAAATCTTTACAGCTAACGGAGGTCATGGCTCACCATAAACATTTGTGGATGTCTAAGATTGTTGATTTAGACCATTAGCAAATCTTCTTAGCACTCCTTTCGCTTCAAAATCGCATGAAATAAGTGATGTACTGGCTTTTATGTTTTTTTTTTTTGATAAGGAAATGTACTGGCTATTATGTTATCTTGCGTTTACCGTATTTTGTATGCTAGCAGTACCCACATTGCAAATTCCCCACTTCCGACTATTTAAGTTGTAGACCGCTCTTGGCCGGGTTAGTATTATGCCGCTACTGGCTGCTTAATGTATTTACAACTCTTACCCTCCTCTGTTATCCATTATAATTAATGTTATTTAAAGTAATCATATCTTGTATTTGTTAATTGTTACTTTCGTCTATCAAACGATTTTCAACTTCTAAAATATTCTTTTTAAAATTTTTATGTCGGTCTATTGAAATTGGTCTCTCTACGGGCAGTTATGTCTGTAGAGGTAAGGTCAGCTACATCTGAATCTCTCCAAACCCCACAAAAGCAGGACCCACACTGAGAGGAGTTTTTGTTGTTGTAGATTAGTAGTGGATGCACTTCGTTTAATTCAGCAAAATTTGTGGTGAATAGTGCATGTTTTAATTTGTAATTCGTTCTTTGTTTTGAATGTGAAGAACCATTACGTTTGCTCATAAATTAGTTTTGGTCTTTAATTCCCAGATCTAGAATGTCCAAAACTCCAATTTGGATAGCAGGATGACCGGTACAGACATCAGGCAACCGCATCTGAATCCAGTCATACAAGGTTTTTAGGATTTATATTTTGCTGGCTCTGAAGACTTTGTCTGGATGCCCGGATTGTCCAGACTTAGATTGACCGGGCCCCGGTTTTTTTCCAGCCCTAATGAAATGTAATTTCTTTTGGCAAAAACTATCCAAAGGATAGATGGAACTTAAAGGTGAGCAAGTACAACCAAGAACAACATAGCAGTACTTACCATAGGAACTACTATCCTGTCAAGGCCTGTCCGTGACAAATATGTATAAGAAAGAAGCCCAATGCTTTGGGTCAATGTCCTGACCAAGAAAGAGAAGTCAATGATTTGTTTGAACAAAATGAAGCACCAGAGAAAAATACAAGAGTAGAACTGCTATGAAAGACATTAAAAACCAGAGTCCAGATATGAATTTTGAATGTATCAAAAGTTCAAAAAAGAACTGAAACACAAATGCACTATCAGGATTCAAATCATCTCCACATTAAAAGAAACAAAAGGCAGTCATTTCATCAGCAATGGCACCAACTCCAGCACCATTACCTCAGTGGTGATATATGGGCCACCTGTCAAGACCTTAACAAAATTTTCGAGACCAAGGCAAAGCATTACTTACAAGAGGAGATACAAAAAGTAACATCTGAGGAATCAACAATTCATCACCAAGAAGTTACAGATACCAATCCCAGAAACAGTAGTAAATAACCAGAAGCAGCAGCAGACCTCCTAAAAGGTCCACAATCCAGAACTAATAGGTCGCACAGATTGTGGTAGGCTCGTAAATGCTACCCACGCCTTCACACATCTTTCTGTCTTTAACCAAATCTTAAAATAGGGATTTGGGTTCGGACCAAAAGGGGCAGGAAAGACGACATCTTTCCAACTCCATGATCGAATATCATGACGAAGCTCATTGTTTCAGAAACCCATCACATGGAATCCCAATTGAAAAGATTCCTCATACTGAGTTTTAAATGAATGTAGAGAGTTTGGATTGAAGTTAGAGACAGGAAGCGAGGGGAAAAGGGGTTATTTGCCTTATTTTATCCTTGTTTGGGAAAATTAGAGGGGAAGGGGAAGGAACACTTCATTCCTGTTACCTCAATTATTCTCCTCTCAACCGGGGGTGAAAAGAGGCGAAGAAAGATTATTAATGAATTCACCCTCTTTCCCCTCCATTCCACTCCAAAAATTCAAAAAGACAAAGTTTAATTACTGCCTTTTCCCTCCCCTCCATTGACTTTCTTCCCTTCCCCTCCATAAAATCCGAACATACTAAAGTCTACATACTCCAAA
>NCQV01046690.1:523-13060 GCA_002740545.1 Lophocereus schottii
ACTATGACCCGACCCGTACCCGACTCGAACGACCCATTTGCCAGGTCTAAGAAAAACATTCAAATGCTTAAAATACCTCCAGAATAATTCATACTCAAATTGAGGAAAATGCAAAATGGTCGTTGGTTTTCTTTCAAATTTTCTTTTAATTTTCAAAGTTCTTTTGTTTTTGGTTTTTCCAAAGAAAAACAAAATGCTTAGTCAAACCTATCAAGAAAAATCCAATATTCAACATTCGTCCCTGGCAAAGGCGCCAAAAATTTGACGGGGCCGCAAGCACACGGTGGTATTGTAGCAATTCAATGTCTATCCCACAAAGATTAGGTTGATATATTGGGTCATATTCGCTCAAGATATGCTAAGTAAATCCAAACTTTGCAAATGAAATCAATCTATGCTACTTATCTAATCTAATAGATAATCAATCAAAGAATTTAATCAAACCAAGCAATTTTCTGACTCAAGAATTAATCAAGCGCCTTTTTTTTAGAAGGGTAGTTCCAAAACCGATAATCAAATTATCAAATCCCTCTTTCAAGATGGAGTGAAATTCTTAAACCTAATCAACTACCATTTCTCAAGGATTTTTGATTAATCTAAGATCATTAAGAACACGATTATCAAATTTGGGGGTTTCTTAAACGGTGAGTCTTTCTCAAGATCTCACACACGTAGGTCAAATCTTAGTTTTCCAACGTCTAGTTTCACCTTTCAGTTCTTCATCAAATGTTTAAACCTAGTAAAAAACTAATCAATTTTCCTACTAGCAAATCAATGTCTAAGATTCAATAGAATAAACCCAAAAATCCAAAGCGTTTTTAGATCAAAACAAGAATTGATTCATTCACAAGAATTTAATTCAATTCCAACATTAACAATCGAACTTTAACATAAAAATCAATAATAAACAGAAAGCATAAAATTCTAAGCAGAAAAGAAGAGAGACAAGAAGAGAAGAGAAATGCTCAACCAAACGACCCACTTGAATCCCCTAAAATCCTACAATAATTATCAAAGAACCATACCCAACCATGAAACTAGAATAGTAGTATAAATTATGGCATTAAGCTCATATATTCTCAAAAAAAGGTGCTAGAAAACATCCTAAAAATGATGTATGTAAAGGCACTTCTCAAACTCCCCTATGCTTGACCCATTGCTTGTCCTCAAGCAAACATTAGATAAAACCAATAAGGGGAGATGCATCTAGGGCTCGAGACATGACAACCTCCTTAAAGTAGGCAAGTCATAGCATATTCCAAGCAAGAATAGCAATAAACGGCAATCCCAAGTAGTGCATGAGACTTTTCAAAATTAGAAGGAGGAGAAGTTTTCGAAACAGTACGAGACCACAAGCTCGATATCAAACTTGGTCACCCCCAAAGAACCACAAAACATGTCATGTAAGCACATGAAATTGATTAAAGCCAAATGGACTGGTAGAACCTCACTTATGGAAAATGTGAAACACTCCCACTCATGTGTTTCACACTGCATAGGTTCACTCAAGACTCATTCTAATGATGCAATCTACCATATGCTTGATAAGGCTCTCAAATTCTTCAACACTAAAATGCAATGTGCACAAGATGATTAAGAGGACTTTATATGAGTTGGAACGTAGGCTAAAAGGGTTAAGGAAAAGGAGAGGATAAATGCATTTAGGACAATGTGGAGCTACTAGCTAAGCGACTAAAGAGCAACCAACAAAACCGCAAGCAACCATGAAAATCACTAGCACTCCAAACTCCAACAACTCAATGAACACATCCCAATGAATGATATGGGAAATGAATTGACAAAGAAAGAACACACGCTATGTACGTATTCAATGACAATCACTTAGTCATTTTCTTTTTCTCTTTGTTTTTTCCTTTTGGCTTTCCTTCTTTGGTTTTTGTTTTTTTTTCCCACAATATACCTTTTTTTTGTTTTATTTTTGAAAATCAAACAAAAATTACAATTATTAAAAGGCATAGCATCACTAAATATCAACTCACAACCGAATACATATATACATAACTCGAACAAGAGGGAACCAAAGAAAATGTTGAGTGTCATCAATCCCTCAATAAACCAACATATCAAAGCCACCTTAAACTTAATTATCTCCAAAACCACCCACTACATAGATGAAGTGATGCTCCATAGACTTGGCTCAAATGTAGGAATATGTGTTTGGCCAAAGGCTAATATGAAGGGATCACAACAAAGATGGGTATAAGCTCGAAGGGGCTAGCAAAGGGAACAAACATGTAATACAAGGGTAAGCTATTTGGCTATGTGGCTAAAACGACCAAAGAAGGAATGCCTCTATCATATCATCAAATATGCACATCGTAATGTGGTTTTGAATAAGAATCCAGGGAAGCTCTAGAGATGCAACATAGAAGAGTCACACACATAAAAGAAACATAAGACTGAATATAATGCATTAGTCCAATTAGGGCTCAAAAATCTCACAGGATATCTACCAAAGTCTCATTAAGCTCATAAATGACTCCCATGTACAAATATTAGTGCTAATGACTCCAAGAGGATAACAAATTTCCTAAACAAGACATGGGCCAAAACAAGAAATATTCACAAAACCTTCAAAAATTTTTAGCATCAAAAGGGATTACACATCAAAAGTTACTCAAGCTCATGAAAGCTGTTTTGGCTAACAAAAACATCATTGGAGTTTATCTCAAACCAATCCATACCATCTCCACATGTGATCCTATATGCAATCTAGAAATCAACTAAATGCAAAGTACTAGTGCAAACAAAAAGAAACCTAAAACTTTATGCTGGAGCATGTATGCAAGCTAAAAACTAAAATCTAAAACATAGAACACCCTTCCCTCATGCTTAAATAAAGCATCATTATTCAAAGGAAAGAAAGCCAAAGGAAGGAAAAGGGAAAACAACAAAGAACAATCTCACCAGATTAGGCGCTGGGCAAACCTAAGCTAAGGCCTCCACGCAAATCGGCATAATAGAGTATCAGCCACTCCAGTACATCTTCAAGACTTGGTTCATCAAATCAGACGTCGTTAAGGCTCGCAAAGGCTTGTTAAATACTGCAGCATGGGATTCGCAAGCATGGCAGTGAGAGAGCATCAAGATAAGCACATGCAAGAAAGTTAGCGCTCTCCTCATCATGCCAAATACAATAGAAAATCAAAAGAGAAATCAAAGAAAGTATTACACATAATTTTTCAAGGATTATCCACTAGCTACAATGCATTATACCAACTAAAATAACCTAGCGACATAAAATTATCAACATTTCCACCAATCATATTAAACATTTTCCTCGCATATCCCAAATCAACGTTAGAATCAAAAATATTAGTATTATTAATGGGCACATCTAAAGAATACTCAGGGGAAATGGAGGGTAATGAACAAATAGGTGAAACATGGGAATGATTAAGGGGATTAGGGAGAATATTATTATCAAAACAAAGGCTAGGAGACTCCTCATTCATAAACACATCACATGACCCATCCAAAGGAGTCTCAGCTAGATCGTGCACCTCATCTAAAATACCTTTTGACTTCAAACATGCATCAACAACATCAAACCTAACATCAAAGCCAAAGGCTCACCTACCTCGAGCCCCATGTACTAAGCTAAAGGAAAGGATGGATCATGTAAGGTCAGGACAACATCAATATTGCCCATGGGTGATGCAAAGCCAAGTTCAGCATAGCACCTATAATAAAGACACAAACTAATATCATGGTCAGAAGATTTACGCAAGTCACACCAAGAAGGGGCATAATCAGATCTAGAATAGAATGCACAAGGGTCAAAGAATGAATATCTAGAAATGCGACTAGCCTTCTCGAATTCAAATGAATCCCAAGCGATCCACTCAAGCAAATAACATGCATCGTTAACATTTTTACCATGAAAATCCCAACACTCTAAAAGAACTCGAGTTTTACTATTCACACACTCACCAACAATGCCTACAATTTCCCATTTACCAACACAATAACCACAATGAGTAAGAAAAACATTCAAACGCTTAACATACCTCCAGAATAATTCATGCTCAAATTGAGGAAAATGAAAAATGGCCAGTGGTTTTCTTTCAAATTTTCTTTTAATTTCCAAAGTTTTTTTGTCTTTGGCTTTTCCAAAGAAAAACAAAATGCTTAGTCAAACCTATCAAGAAAAACGCAATATTCAACATTAGTACCTATCAATGGCACTAAAAACTTGATGGGGCCACAAGCGCACGATGGTGTTGTAGCAATTCAAGGTTAATCCCATAAAGACTAGGTTGATCTATTGGGTCATGTTCGCTCAAGATATGCTAAGTGAATCCATACTTTGTGAATGAAATTGATCTATACTACTTATCTAATCTAATAGATAATCAATCAAAGACTTTAATCAAACCAAGCAATTTTCCGAGTCAAGAATTAATAAGGCGCCTTTTCTTTAGATGGGTAATTCTAAAACCGATAATCGAATTATCAAACCCCTCTTTCCAGGTGGAATGGAATTCTTAAAATTAATCAACTACCATTTCTTAAGGGTTTTTGATTAATTCAAGATCATTAAGAACGCGATTATCAAATTTAGAGGTTTCTTAAATGGTAAAGTCTTTCTCAAGATCTCACACACATAAGTCAAATATTAGTTTTCTAACATCCAGTTTCACCATTTATTTCTTAACCAAATGTTTCAAACAAGCAAGAAATTTATCAATTTTCCTACTAGCAAGTCAACGCCTAAGATTCAATAGAATAAACCCAAAAAATCCATAGCACTTTTAAATCAAAACAAGAATTGATTCATTCACAAGAATTCACCTCAATTCCAAGATTAACAATCCAAACTTAACATAAAAATCAATAATAAACTGAAAGCATAAAAATCTAAAGAGAAAAGAATAAAGAAGAGAAGAGAAGAGAAATGCTCAACCAAACAACGCTCTTGCATCCGTCGATTACAAAGTCAATTTAGAATCCTTGCAAGTCTTCACTTTAATTCACTCTCTCTTCCTCTAATCTAAATTCTAATCTAAGTGGAATGGAAAAGAGTAAAGAGATGGGATTATGGGATGTTGAATCCCCTTTAAGCAGTTGAGTCTATCTAAATATAGCACCCCCTATTCATTCTCAATCACAAAAGTCGAGGAAAACAAACAGGTGTAGCAGTTACGGGCTCACCACAGGTATGGAAGCCACCACTGGCAGAACGTGGTGCTTGCTGGTTTCAAAATCTTCTGTTCTTCTCTTGCTCCACAGGCATGGTAAGTCAAGGGCATCCGTAGGGGTCAACATACACTCAAATGAGGGTGAAATGCTGGATTAAATGGCCTAAAATCCTACAATACTCATCAAAGAGTCATACCCAAGTATAAAACTAGAATAAGAGTATACATTATGACATTAAGCTCATATATTCCCAAAAAAAGTGCTTCAAAAAAGTCCTACAAATGTTTGTAAAAGCACCTATCATACATCATATCACCGCCTGTTGTCACTAATGGCCTCTACTATTCAATATAAAAAATTAGACTTTAGTTACACCATCACACAGTTATACAACTCATTAGTATCAATCACATCAACTAATGCAAATCAATGATAGAATACTAGTCCAGAAAAATTTAAATGAAGTAAGTAATTATAGCGAGTGGTCAAGAGTTTGGCCCTTCTTCTATGATTGGCCCAGATCAGTGAGTGTATAGACATTAGCTTTATCACATACCAAAAAATCAAATTTCTTCAATTAAATGTACCATCTTAAAAGCTCTGATTGAAGGTCCTTTGTCTTCATCACTTTATGCCATAATGCACTATCGGCATACAGGACAAACCGCTTATGTTGCCCTTAAAATCTGCATCAAATCCTTCCGTATGGGGCAAAGAGAGAACAGCTAGAGCAAACCTACAATAATTGCTCATAGCAGACCCATTAGAAGTATGGGCCTCAACCTTGGGTATGCTAGGCGGCATAGGAGCAGCAAACTCCACCTTAACATACCTTTGATCGGATTCCTCAGTAGAAATCCAGTCAAAGTCAGGAGGATCTTCACAATTCAAAAGATCCTCCATGTCAATCTCATAGGATAGTGGTAATTCATCTGATAGAGAAGAATTAGGAGATACCACTTTCTCCTCTATATGACAAAACATGGGATAGCGCCTTTGCACTTCAAAAGTTATACGCCCCTTTCTTACATCAATATAGCAACCTACAGTATCCAATAACGGCCCACCTCGAATAATGTCGGCATCATCGATCTCGGTCATATCAACTATGATAAAGTCTTCTAATATCCAAATATCTCCTATGTTGACTGGCACATCTTCCAATTGCCTATAGGTTGAGTTTCAGAACCGTCTGCTAACTGTAGTGAAAAGGGTGCGGGTTATAATGGCCCTAACTAAAGCTTGCACTTAGATCACATAAGGCTCTCTCAATTTCCACATTTCCCACAATGCAGGGGATAGAGAAGCTACCTGAGTCAGAAAGGTTAGGCGGAAAAACGGCGGGTATCTCTACACTTTCATTCTCTATGAATGTGACGGCCTTGCCACCATCATTGTTATCCTTACTCTCAACCATAATTATTTCTCCACCCTCTTCAATTGGTGTGTTCTTGGGTTCAATAAAGTCCTCTACTTCTTCCTTCAAGGTGACACAATTACAATGCTTATGAGGGTTAGGCTCGGCTTGCAAGGAAGTCTATCTAAGGGCGTAGATGAAAAGCTAGCTTTTTGAGAAATTTGGGCTTCTAATATCTTGTTGTGAGTTGTAAGAACATCAACCTCAGAGGCTAATTACTTAATATACTCATCCTGCGTTTGTTGGGCCATATGCACACTTTCCATCATAGCTTCTAAATTGGTCTTTTTAGGGTACTTATGGAGGGAGATGAGGTCTTTGAAAATCGATGGGTGGTCTAGCATTCATTGGGGGCATATTCAGATGGTTTGGATTAGACCTATATGAGAAATTCAGATGATTCCTCCAACCCGGATTCTACGTATTAGAGTAAGGGTCATTGCCGGTCTCGAGTAGTAATTTTGGACATAGTTGACTTCACTACAGTATTGGGAAAAAGAACTCCCAACTTGACAATTCAAAGTCACATGTTCAATAGAACTACAAATTTCACATAGAGGAGGGGCACTAGAATTCACAGCATTAACATTTATATGGTCCAGCCTTTAAGTCATAGCATCAACGTTAGCAGAAAGCAAAGTGCACCAACTTCCATCTTACCTGCAACCCATTTGGGATGGCCTCGTTTGGTGGAACATTGGAAATTGTTAAGTTTCATCTCCTCAATTAAATTATAGCCCTCATATTCAGTCTTATTTATTAAAGTTCCATCTGCTGCCGCATCAATAGTGGACCTTACGGTTTAGGTCAGACCATTATAGAAAGCTTGAATAATCATCCATCATTAAAGACCATGATGGGGACATAAACTCAGCAAATCCTTAAACCGCTCCTAAGCTTTATAGAGCGTCTCATCATACCTTTGAGTGAAGTTGGTGATTTGATTCCTCAAATTTTCCATTTTGCTAGGAGGGAAAAACTTAGCGAGGAAGGCTCTAGTAAGCTCATCCCGTGTGGTGATACATCCCAAAGGCAGAGAATGCAGCCAAGCTCTTGCCTTATCCCTTAGTGAGAAGGGAAATAATCGCAGTCGAATGGCATCAGAGGAGACTTCATTTAGTTTTAACGTATTGCACACCTCTAAAAAGACTAAGAGGTGTAGATTTATGTCTTCCAAAGAAGTTCATCCAAGCTCGGATTGTTGCACCATAGAAATGAGAGCCGGCTTGAGCTCAAAATTATTTGCATCAACATTAGGGTGACCTATACTTGAGGTGATTCCTTGAACTCCAGGGGTAACTGGCCACTGGTACAAGCGCATGGATAGTCGTAGTACAGATAAAAAGAGCGCTTCTTAGGGACCAATGCAATCTATCGAGTTTTGTCCATCAAAATATGCTAAGCAAAATTATAATTCAAGAGGGTTTGATTTAACAACTTCTAATTCACTAATTGTAAATCAATTAAGGAAAGATGTCTAAGAATTCATGTAGTTATGAAAGTTAATTGGATCAAAATGATAAACATGTGCTTTTCTCTAATAGGTTAATCTCGAGGAATTGCAATCTCTTCAAAAATTTAGTCTATTCTTTCGAAATCAACTAAATTTGCCTAAACTAAGCAAAAGTTGTTCTTTCAAACTAATCTATCTTAATCCAAGTTGAATATCTTCGATTACTCTCTAGTCCTCCTAACATGCAAATCTCTCCTTCAAGATGACATTATGTCAGGTTTTATCAAGCAATCTAACAATCAAATATCACCTTTCAGTTTTTCACTCAATTGTTTCGAGTGTACAAGCAAACTTTGGCCAAAAATCTACTCACAACATGATAATCACTTGATAGAACGAAATCAAACCAATCATGAAATAAGCACAATTCTATAGATTAAAACAAAATCCAACTACATTTTTATAAACTACTAAATCCCTAGACAAAATAAAACTACTCACACATGATAAAAGATTAAACAACTAACCAATGCTTTCGCGAAATCTGAGAGGAAGGGTTTGACAAAGATAGCCTTCAACCAAGGGCTTCAAACTGCCTCTAAATCAAACACTCACTCTAAAGATTTCTCACTAAAACAATAATCAAATTAAGAATCTAAACTAAAAAGAAGAAAATTTGAGAAATAAAATCAACTATGCTACTCTTGCTTACTTTTTTGCTTGCTTTCTTCCTTCTCTGTTGCTGCTGAACGACGCCTTTTATAAAAAAATTTGGATGTTTTCAGCCGCACAGAAGGAAAATGAAGAGGCAACAGCCTCACCTCTCACCACAGTCCGTGGCAGGTTCCACGGTCCGACTGTGGCCTTGGCTGGAATCGATTTTCTGTTCTTTTCTTACCCCATGGTCGTAGCAGCACATGGGTGTCCATGGGGGAGGTCAAAATATATCTAATAAGGGTCAAATGCAGGATACAACAGGGTAAAATCCTGTAAAACACATCTAACAACCATACCCAAGCATAAATCAAGAATAGCAGTATAAATTTTGACACAAAGCACATAATTCTCCTGAAAATGTTGCAAAATAGTCCTAAAATGGTGTATGCATTAAGCACTTATCAAACTCCCTCATTCTAAAACCAAAAAGATACAGAACCTCCTCGGGATAGATATAAGTAACATTCTAATGGAAAACCTGATCCAAAGGTAGCCCAAAACGATGCAAAAATCATTATCAAACATATTAGGGAATGAAATTTTCAGAAATCACTTGATAGACCACAATGTCAAACTTGAATCAATCCACCCAAATCATCAAATACAATCATTCAACATATAAAACAAATGAAGCTAGCAAGGTTGGTAGAACCTCACTATAGTTATGTGGCACTCAACAATCATGTGTTTCAAAATGTATACATACATATAGGTTCCCTCAATTCTTATTCCTTAGACTCAAATCTACCATAAGCTTGATAAGACTCTCAAATTTGCCATCACTAAAATGCAAACACACTAGACAATTATGAGGATTTTCATAAGGTTGTAATGGGGCTATGGGTAAAGGTAAGAAGGGAACTCGAGGAGCCAGAAGCCATAGACTAAGAGCTAAACAATTCGAATGCATCATACTACATCTCTCTTAAACCATTATAATTTGTCGACAAAATACATCCCCAATTGAAGAGAGAAAGTTGAAATTCACAAGAATTTACAATTCTAACAAGGTCAACACTTTCTTTCTTTTTTTCGATTTCATTTTTTTTTCTCTTTTTCATTGTTTTTTTTTCTTTTTTTCTGATATAAGTTAGCCAAGGAAAATTCATAATGAAATTTAAATTCCAACTCTTCTGTAAACTTTGTACAATTAGACAAGGGTTTTATCAAGATCTCATATCCCTTCACCAAACAACCAAAATCCACTAAAAGAAAGCAATCCATCTTACTAGTGCTCTATCAAACTCGACGCAAAAAATGAAACGCTCCTCTAGTCTTGGCTTAAGGGTAAGATAATCATTTGGCCAAAGGTTATATAATTGGAGGTTCAAATCAAGAAAAACGGATTTAGGCTCAAAGGGGCTTGCAAGGGATATAATATACAACAAAGGCGGCTATTTGGCTATTGGGTTTAACAAATTAAAGAAAAATGCCTCAATCATACTGCCTAAATGCATATGCAAAATGTAATC
Source organism: Lophocereus schottii (assembly GCA_002740545.1). Taxonomy (NCBI): domain Eukaryota; kingdom Viridiplantae; phylum Streptophyta; class Magnoliopsida; order Caryophyllales; family Cactaceae; genus Lophocereus; species Lophocereus schottii. The sequence continues at coordinate 10,746 of NCQV01046690.1, forward strand.
TTGAATGAGAATCGAAGCAAGTTCTAGAGAAATGACATCAAGGAAGAGTCACACATGAAAGAAAATATAAGACTAAATTGATTAATAATCTCTAAAAGCTCAAATCCTCACGGGACATCTACCAAAGTCATAACTAGATCATTAGGAAACACATGCTAAAATTCTTTTAAAGACTCATAGGGTAATCAACTCGCACCCAAAATGTGGTCAAAACATGGATCTTGTTTTCACAAATACATTCTCAAACATTTTATGCACAATTTGGGCGAATCAAAGGATCAAACATCACCAAAAAAAAGTCTACCAAATCTACAAAGATCATCAACGGAGGATTTTCTTTTCAATTCTCTTTCTTTTTCAAAATTTTTTTTTTTATAAGTACATGCATGCTTCTAATAACAATGCAAATTAAAATGCAAAGAAAAACTAAAATGCAACCTAGAATGAAAAGAAAACTAAATACACTTACTAAAATACTGCTAAACAAAACTAAAACCTAAAACAAAAACGCCAAAAACTATTACAAACAACATATACAAAGTACAAGCACATCAAACCAATTCAGGCATCAGACGCCAAATATGATGACTAACTCCCCCGTGCTTGAATCACACATTGCCGTCAATGTGGGCACATAATAGAAAAAGAGAAGGAGAGTAGCACAAAGCAATCAGAAAGGAGGTGGTGGAGGAGGATGGGGTGGTTGGCCATAAGAGATTTGCCAATCCTGTCAGGCCTCCATAAATGCCCTATAGTCCTGGAAATATTGAGTCTGGGTAGCAAGCATTCCAAGAAGCTCATCGCGGTGCTCTGGGACAAAGTCCCGAAGAGTAGCATTCTCAGAAGTAATAAATGCTCGAAGGGAAACTTACTCCTCTTGAATGGATCCAAGGGTGTTGTGGAGGTCGGTATAGTCAGGAGGGGGTGGTTGAGAGGAAGAACTAGGTCCCGCTTGACTAGAATGAGGTCCTAGATGATAGGGTGCAGGTTGAACAACCTCATTTTCACCAAGTACCCAGTAAAGGTTACCCCGGTGAAGTAAGGTGGTTCGATCTACATTTGAAAGTGGAAAAAGCCGGTCTCCAGGGTAAATCTAACATAAACGCCTAGCCTCAACTTTACAAAAGTTCATAATTTCAAAAGTATCTTGATCAAGCCGCTTAGACCTAGAAACTCTATCCTCAGGGTTCGGATCAATACTAAAAAATCTAGCAATAGCAGTCACAATCCCATTTATGACTATCCTACCTTTAGTGCTAACAGCAGCACTATGCAACTACCTAGCTAAAAATGAACCGAGGTCAAGCTAGATACCGTCAAGTATACAGGATAAAAAGTACAACTCAGACAATCTTAGGACGTTCAGACTATCGTCCCGAGCAAAGAAATAACAAGCCAAGATATGCAAAGCTACTCTAATATAAGGGTTCCTAATATGAGTACACTTTGATGAACTAGTGCTGTACCTAACACTCTCCGAATGTTTTCCCCAAAATGCCTTCGGATTGAATTCATGGGGGACTTGGCGATTCAGTAAATCCATGCTAGGTGGAAAACCGAATATACCATTAAAGGTACCTAAGTTCAACTCGTAAAATTATCACTGTAGATAAAATGATATGTACCCGGCTTGACATTGAGGCCCTCTAGTGACCTCGACATGGAGTGTGCTCAGGAACTCTAGGGTTAGGTCCCAGTATGTATGCTCTTTTATTTCTAAAAAGTGTCCTATACCACCTCATGCAAATAACCAATGAATATCATCTAACATTCCTAATCGGGCTAATAATTTCTCATCATAATATCTAGTTGCCACAACCATGCGTTCATTCAAACAAGTGAATCTAGCAACATAATTAGGATACGTTAAACCATGGGGGTGAGGAATGTTACCTTGAGCTCGCACATTGGTGGAGGTTCAGGATATCCTTTGAGGTTGAGTTGGTGCTTGACTAGAAGATCTAAACTCCTTGATACTCCATTGTCTTTTGGTAGGTGTCATTGTTGCAAAATGAGCCAACAACCAAAACTAAAACCTAAATAAGAATATTTGAGGAAGAAAAATAAAGATTTTAAGTAAAAAGAAGAAGAATAAGAGAGAGAAAAAGATAGGTATGATGGATGAGTGAAGTGAGATGAGGTTGAAGAATAAGATAAAGAAAGAGATGAACTTTGTGTGGAAAGAGAAAAGATTAGTGAAAAGGGAGGAATTTGGGTGAAAATGGGTGAAAAATTGAGAAGGAATAAGGTAAGAGTGGGGGTTGCAGTTATGGAGGTTTAGAGAGAGAAAATGGAGGTAGAGAGAGAGTGTGTCA
>NCQV01046810.1:470-12740 GCA_002740545.1 Lophocereus schottii
GTTAAGCTGAGGAATAAATATAGAAAAATATAATGTAAAATCATAGAGTGAACATTGCAAAAATTATTTCCTTGTATTTGCTCTAAAAATCAAGGGAGTTTTTTTTTTTAAAAAAAAAGATCTGTAAGGATTCCCCTGAATTTGTCCGAAGTCCGAACCCGGATCCCAGTTCTCAATTGTCAGCCCATTCCCGAAATATAGCCGTTTTCTTTTTTTTAAAAACATTTCTGATTCTTAATATATTAAGCCGGAAATATAGCCGTTGGGATCCCCTTTTCTGGAGCCCAAAACCCTAAAATTTCCCCTAATCGACTCTATAAACTCCCTTCATTTGATCCCACAAACACCGATCAATCTGCTTTACGCTCTCTCTTTCTCTCTGATTCGCGAACGTTGCAATCTTCCTCTGTTCTACGCCATAGCTGCTGATCTTTCTCTCACTTTCTCTCTTGTCTATGCTAACCTCTGATTGTTGTTGCCGGAGTTGAATCATTACAATTCTTATTGTTGTTGTATTATATTTCTGTTTTTGTTTGTTTTTGGCTGCGTTTCTTGTTCTTGATTGCAGGGATTTTGTTTCTCAATATTTGCCGATGGATCCGAGAAGAGCACTTCAAGAACGTATGCTTCCCAGAAAGAATTCTAAGGAAAATGTAAGCTATTTCCCTTGCAAACCCTATCAGTTCATAATCTTTTTCGTTCTTATGAGTTTTGCATAATTAATAAGATGTGATCTTTTAAAACATATAATTTGAAGTTTGGAAGGGGGAAGAATTCAAGGAAGAAGTTTATGAGATGTGTTATGCATTGATTTGATTTCCATTCGTGAAAGTTGGGGAATAAGAACTTGATAATCAATGTAGTCCACCCTCTAGTGAGGTCCATTTATGATCTTGTCAAATTCATTGCTTCTGGGGTTTGGTTCATGTGGGTTTATATGATGTATACACATCTTTCTTTGATGTGAGTTCACATGGGTTCATGTGACATATACTTATTAATCTTTTGAGCGTCAGCATTTGGTTCGTGTGGTTTATATGATGTATACTATTTTTCTTTGATGCGGGTTGTTGTGGGTTTGTTCCTACTTATTAGTTTTTTGGTCGTCGATGGTTGGACAGATTATGTGATGTATATCAACTTTTTGATCTGCAACATTTGGTCCATGTGGGTGATAGTATACATATTTCTCTTTGATGTGGGTTGATGTGGGTCTGTGAGGTATATACTTGTTAATCTTGTGATCTTCAACAGTTGGACAGATTCATCCCAAACAGATCTGCTATGGATTTTGACTTTGCTCACTACATGCTGACTGAAGGAAGGAAGGGCAAGGAGAATCCTGCAGCGAGCTCACCTACAAAGGAGGCATACCAGAAGCAACTGAGGGAGGTATTTGGCATGAACAGGACAAGGATTCTTGCATTCAAGAACAAGCCACCTGCTCCAGTTGAATTGGTACCCCAGGACTTCTATACTTCTGTCCAGCACTCCAAGCCTGCTAAACCTCGTCGCTACATCCCTCAGGTGACCACCTAGCTCTACGAAATTGTAGCAGGAACTTCTTAGCTCGATCTCATTGGTTAAGGGAAGATATTTTAGGCCTAGCTACAAGTGTCTGGCATGGGCTGTGTCTAGCTGTAGGATTCCACCCATATTTTGAAAAATTCACATGTTTTTGGGTCTAAAGTTAAGTGTTGGATAACCCAGGTCATAGTATCAAGCATCCAACATAGTGGAAAGATACCGTTGATGCTGCCCGAGTATCTGTGTAGTATTGCACTTTTAGCTGTTTTTGCATCTGGACTTGTTCTGATCATGGGTCATGATTTCTCATTGGCAGACGTCAGAGCGTGTATTGGATGCCCCTGATATCTTAGATGATTACTACTTGAACTTGTTGGATTGGGGTAGTAGCAATGTCCTTGCAATCGCTCTTGGAACCACTGTATACCTCTGGGATGCATGTAGTGGCTCCACATCAGAGCTGGTCACAGTGGATGATGATAAGGGCCCAGTCACCAGTGTCAACTGGGCTCCTGATGGTCGTCATATTGCTGTTGGCCTTAACAACTCGGAAGTTCATCTATGGGACTCGACATCCAATCGGCAGGTATTGTTGGAATCACACAACAATCTTCATGTTCATCATTGCTTTCATTATCTTGCTTGGTAAATGACCTCTTTGTGGGTTCCCTTTTCCTCACTTTTTTTTTAATCGTATATTCCTGCAGTTAAGGACTTTAAGAGGTGGCCACCGAGCTCGTGTTGGGTCACTAGCATGGAACAATCACATCCTGACAACTGGATCAATGGATGGCCAAATTATTAACAATGATGTCAGGATTAGAGATCATATTGTTGAAACCTATAGAGGACACAATCAGGAGGTTTGTGGCCTAAAATGGTCATCTTCAGGCCGACAACTTGCCAGCGGAGGCAATGACAACCTTCTTCACATCTGGGATCAATCCATGGCATCTTCTAATTCCACTACTCAGTGGCTCCACAGGCTCGAAGACCATAGGGCTGCAGTCAAAGCCCTTGCTTGGTGCCCCTTCCAGAGCAATTTGCTAGCCTCTGGTGGAGGGGGGAACGATCGATGCATCAAATTCTGGAATACCCACACTGGTGCTTGCATGAACTCGGTTGACACTGGTTCTCAGGTGTGCTCTTTGTTGTGGAGCAAGAATGAGCGTGAATTGCTTAGCTCACATGGATTTACACAGAACCAATTGACACTGTGGAAGTACCCCTCCATGGCGAAAATGGCAGAGCTTACTGGGCATACTTCCAGAGTTCTCTTCATGGCTCAGGTAAATATTCTTGATTTGTATGTTGGATAGCTGCAGTTTCTATTTCTTTGAACATTTTAGCAACTTCAGTCTTCTAATGTTCCGCCCTCTCTTCTTTGAACATTTTATATGACAGAGTCCTGATGGGTGCACAGTTGCTTCTGCTGCTGGAGATGAGACATTGCGGTTCTGGAATGTATTTGGCACACCAGAACCAGCAAAACCTGCACCAAAAGCAGCTCCTGAGCCATTTGCTAACGTGAATCGCATTCGTTGATCACTGTACAGGGTTATATTATATTTGGGAATGCGTTCTGTACACATTTGATTGAGAAGATATTGCACTTTTGGAGTCCGGATGGATGCAAAGCTTCTGCTGCTGGAGCTATGAGGCATGTGGTTCTGGCAGATGTTTGCGGACTCCGAAAGCAGAAAAAGCCTGCACTGAAAGCAGCTCCCTGAGCATTTGCTAACGTGAATCGCATTTCCTGATCATTGTGTAGTACTGTACATTTGTGAATGCTTTCTGTACATGATTGGAGAAGATGTACTTTATTTTGTTTGTCCATTGGGTAGGTAGTCAGCCACACACATAACATAATTGTCTAGTTGAAGTTGTAAACTCTCTTTTCAAGTACATCTAGTGCTAACTATCGCACAGGAACCACATTCCCGGGCATATATATAGAGAAGGGATTTAGAGACTGAATGCAAATTTCTGTCACTGGTTTGTGACTGAATAAGATCGAAATGTTCTGTCATAAGCATATGTCCATTTTGCTATGCTTTCTTTTTTATACTTGACATGCTTCAGCAATGCTCTCATTTCTGATGAACTGCATATGCTAGTTGCATGCAGCTGAAATCTTAAGCTTCACACATACAGCTGGTATGGCAATGTGACCTACCCTCCAATTGTGTTTTGCTTTCTTCGAGAATTTAGGCTATCGTCCAATTGAGTCATCCTTTTCATTCCAAAAATATGCCTTGACGAACATTGTAGTTCCATTTGGCATAATTCTGCAGTCGCAAGAAAGTCCGAGTTATGTTTGGATTTGTTGTACAGTCAGTAGACCACCTGCAGGGCTTGCCTGTTACACTGTAAGCAAGGAAAATGTTGAAAACAATAGTATCTTCTGTCCCCAACCAAATTCTCTCTCTTACCCCAGGATAATTTATTAAAGCTGACTTTGAGAATAAATAATATTGTACAATAATTGATTGAGGAAAGCTAATTAGAGGAGTTTATACCCATACACTCCTAGGGCCCTGTGAGGTTTTTCGACAAAGAGAGACCACATCTGCCAAAGAGGTTAGCTGGAGTTGGAGTTAGGGTTGCTTTCAAGACAATTGAACCAACTCCATTTGCCAGCAGTAGCAATCAGGAATACATTTCAAACCCATTGAACCTGCGCTTCATGGCAGTTCGAGGCCTCTACACTTACTTGATCAGTTGATCTTACGACACTCCCCCCCCCTTCAAAAAAGTCAAAGATAATCCAGTTGTCTCTCATGCCTAACTAACTTCGGCATCAACAATAGTCTTCATGCCTCTCTCGGCTCGTCGAATTCAAAATAGTCTGAACTTATCCCTAACATTGCAATGTACATTAAAATCCCATCTAGAGATGACTAATAGTTCAAGGTATTTCGTCCTTATCTTCTGTGTATGCCGCCCCATTTTGTCCGGAATCTGTATATGATGTGCTCAATTTTTGGACCCCCCCAACCAAAAATAAAAACATAATGTGCTCAAACGTCGTTGAAGTTGTTGAAGATTCAGGCTCAGTTGTTCTACAAGAGGTCATCATTGATTTGAATTTTTCCTTATTCGTACGCTGATCACTTTCACTGTTGCCCATATATGTTGTCCTGTTGATGTTCGCAGTATTGCAACTAGGACCATAGAAATCATATCCCGCGCTGACTGAACTCATAAAAAGTTGGAATAAAATTCAGATTTCAGGGCAGAAAAACCTTTTAACAAAAATTTGTAACTTCAAAATCCACAACGAACTAGAATCTCCTGTTCTGCTGAGGCCTTTTTGGCTCAAAACTCCAAAGCTCTTCATAATAAGAGTGGTATCCTCCCATGCTAAACCTCATAATTGCCCAAATTGTGTCATTATTGCAAAATAAGAGGACTGCTGAATGCCATCATCTGCCGTCAGATTGATCTCCTGGCTGAGTCTTTGAACTGTTCTTCCCTTGATGCCAATGATTTCCATGTAGATTATAACAAAAGTAAAAATTTACATTAGAATATCTTTGGACTTTTGATCAGCCCGAGTACCACATTTCAGCTTTCCTGATACATATGACAACCCAGGAATATAAGATGAGAAAGGGATTTTACTGTTATAGGAAGACTGGAAACCTTGGTTTGCTTTTCGGAAAGAAGGGCTGCGGGGGTTGTTCTTGCTTGCACAGCTCTTCAAAGGGGTTCTCAGACCCAGCTTATGTTTCAGAGTGACCACAATGCATAGGCACGATATCAGCATATCAGGTTTGCTTTTCTGAAAGAAGGGCTATCAGAGGTTAGTTACAGCCTTACAGGTTTTGGGACAGGGTTATTCTGTATAACTTTTGATTTGCCAATATGTACTTGGTCCCAATTCTTGAGGGAGTACAGAACAGGAGCCCAGGATTGAGCACATTGATTGTTGAATAAACTAACTGTGCAGACCAACATGCAAATGCAATGAAAATATTTGTTCTGTGGTGTTTAAAGACTCTCTTCCCCTGTATTGGTCGTCCTGATTTTATTTTGACTAGTTGAGCTCTACAAATAAAATGGGGAAAAATTATCATTCTCAAAATGCTTAAAATTTTAAAAATTAGTTCATCGATGTAATTTTGTTAGACCTTCATCTCATCTTGTCATGAATAATTTTGTTGCGAAATAGGATTCCTTGGACTCTTTTTCCATCTTTGTTTCATAAGACAAAATTGTTGGCCTAGTTTGACTCGTCAAATCACTTAGAGGGGTGAATAGGGTGATAATTGAAGTCGCAAAATAATCAAGATAAAAATGCGAAAATATAAATGACAAAACACGTTATTTATACATGTTGGTTAGCTCCTAATCCTCTACCCTAGGGCGCCTTTTGCCGATGGGATTTTGAAACCTTTTCTTTTTAAGTTGGTCGATTACACACGATTCACTAATTCTACAACTTACGAATTGATCTTACAACTCGATGTGTCCGAATGTATGCGCTGCTCCTCAACCATGCTTAGGTATTCGGCGCTTCGACTAATCAACTTAACTCAATGCAAAGAAAAATAACAATTATAAGATGCACTTTTTTAGTGGAGAACAAAATAAATATGTCAATGTAATCTCAAACTCCTCTCAAGTTCCTCCTTTTGATTTGCAAGTTAGCAGTTGTCTTTCTCCCTTGTGTGTTTCCAAGCTTCAAAGGCTCCACTATTTATAGCCAATGGAATATAGCCATTGTAGACCTTTAAGGTAAGTAGTTGTTGTCATCAAATAAGGAAAATATCATCTTCAGCAGATTTTAAATCCTTGAAGATCATTTCCAACCCTTGAAGATTCAGTAGTTTATCTTTTCAAACTTTGCTAGCAGTCACAGCAATGGTTACATTTCAATTTCAGAGCTGATCAATAAAACGCACTGAGAATAATGTATTGAGAATATCTTTCAAATAAATAATCAAGTATGTAATCATTCATAATCGTACATAATCAAATTTGAGTCACAAAATATAATATCATAAAGATCATATATTCAAATTTAAATACTAAACTATCTCAAAGATATTATGGCACTTTATATAAAATCAATTCAGCAATACTAGCATGCCAATATTCACTTAGAATCATAATATATTTAAACAATAGACTTACTAAGATAATTCAAATATAACATAAGGAATACCAATGACCCAATCCCTTTTGTCTTTCATCAAAATATATTAATGAATACATTGTGAGTTTAAGGAAAGCTAACAAAAGTGTAACGCCCCCAAAAGTACATAGTTCACTGTTTGCGCTCTCTTCGTTAGTTTTACCAATTAGAAGTAATATCCCAATCGATCAGGGCGTCACCGCCATCCAAAAAGGATAAGGCTTTGCTTGTATATGATAAATTTTGCAATGATAATCAATGTTTTACCATCAAAGGGCATTCACACTATCACAGCCGTCAAAGCACACTGTTTTAGCATCAAAACCATTCAACCATCTCAAAGATTACACCAAAATATAAAATTCTGATAAAATATACAACTTCAACACGAAAATATATCGCAATACGGTGTTATAAACATCTCAACACTAATACACTACCATTCCATATAGACTTTCTGGCTCATTTACCATATTCAGCCGTCCTGCCCGCTTGAGTGCGATTCACTGAATACTTTCCTAAAACAAAACGTTTCGAACTGTAAATCGAATCTCAGTACATGCATTCTTGTATTGTTAAACGTTCATGGAAAAACTGGTTGGGCCTGTATTGCAATTCATTTTTAATAAAAATAGAGAATGAGATAAATATGAAACTACATTGTCAATTATTATCTGATAGTGAAGCCTAGTAACTGTTACGATCTGAAAATAGGTGTACACCTGCCAAGCCGATCGAGGGATCTGGCCTGAAGCCACGCGGATAACTGAAAGGTAATACCCTGTGACTGATAACTGATGGGATCATTAATTATGTGATAAATTACTTATTAAACTGATTCATTGATGTACTTACCAAAATATTATAAATTTTGATAAATACTTGTTGATTTCTAAAGATATAGGCAATAAAAGTACCTAGAATTTTTAAATATAAACTCAATAATATTATGTGTAAAAGTGAAAGGAATGATAGATTAGGCCCTAGTTCTGCTCCAAAGCCATTTTAGAAACACATAATTAGCAATTATTTTTGTTATCATAGTTAATAATTTAGTAAAAGAAAAGCAAGAACATAACAGGGGCTTAGAAAGAATGACTCATAACTTAGTTATCCGACCTCTGATTGAGACTCAAAAAACCTCAATGCAAAAAGCTTAGGAAGTCCCAAAAAAACTTTCATTTAGAACACCAAGCTTGATTCCCAGAATAGGATTTCCAAAATTAGGCTAGAACATAAGCATGTCAGTTTTGGTCCATTCTGCCCAGTTTTGGTAAAACAATCATAACGTTTTCCACAGACCTCGGATTAAGGTGATTCAAAAAGCATTTGAAAGTTAACACACTGAACTATCTACCCACCAAAAATTATAATTTTTCAATAGGATGATCGTTATCAGTTTAATTCCGAATTCTACCCTGTTTTTATGAAATTTTCAACCCCCACTGTTTTAGCTTTTCCCCCTCTTTTCACACAAATCCTCTACCTAAATCATTCCATAAAAGCATGTAAACAAGCTTTGTTCCATCTCAATCATACAAAACCACCACACTCAATTTTACTTTATAATTATATCCAACAAAGATAAGTTTTTAATCATATACACAAACTAAGCTTAATGCTAATTTAATCCAAACCATCCATTACTTGCCAAAACCCTAGTTTATGGTCAAGTTGGACTCACTTCTCATTTTAAATCACTAAAAACATCATCATGAACATCAATAGGTTAGAAGGTGACCAAATTAAAGACAAAACAGTCAAAATCCAATACTTTAACGTTAAGTTTGCTTGATTAAGGATTAACCCTAACCCTAGCATGATCTAACCTCAACTCCACCATAATTAACACCAAAATAACTCTTATTTCTTGTCAAAACATCATGATCAACAACCATAAACAACAAAACAAGGATCAAAACCAAAAATCCAAAGTGACAAGTTTAGGGTTACTCACTTTGATCTTAAAGGAAATAGAGATGGAGGTGATATTTGATGGTTTGAGGATGAAGAATGGTGGCTAGAGGTGTTAGGGTGTTGGGGGAGGTCGGAGGTGGCCAGAAACTGGCCGAAAACCACGCTGGCCATGTGGTAAGGAAGGAAAGAGATGAGAGAAGTGTGCGTGTAAATTTTACTTGGCTTAGAATGAATGAATTTACTTGGATGATTTTTATTTCTCAAAAAGAGGCTTTTACCTAGCCATGGTTGAGCTGAAATCATGGTTATTAGCTAGGTTATGAATGCAAACTTGTTGGGTTTCAAGTTGGGCCGAAACAACTTGGGTTCGGAAATAAAACGCTTCATAACGATAACGTTTTTATGTCACTTAGAATTAAATTTTTGTGATGATATAGAAAAATAAATTAAATCATTTGGATTATAATTACTATGGCCTATTATCAATTTTTCCAAAATTTTCTTTAATAAATAAATAAATAAATAAAGCCCGAATTGCAAAGTAAGGGTCCAAATGATTTTGTTTTTTCACCAGGATGATTAAACACGACAAATAAATATGAGAAAATTATTAACATCAAATAATTAAATAAATGAATATAATTTAGGGTTGGGCTATACAAAAAGTCATTAGGCAGCTTTATGTTTTGTGATAGAAAGATAAATCATGCTATTAATAGGTGCAAATTATTATATACACCTGGGAGTTTATACTCCCAGGCCATGTCAGCACCATGTGTATATGCCACATCACCTTTTTTCCCCAAATATTATTTCATGCGTTCAAATTTTTTTTTTTAATTTTGTTAGCAGTGATTATTTGCATGGGAAAAGCAAGAGTGGTGTGGTAGTTACCTAATCACGCTGCATTGTGATGGTTGGACACATTCTCTGCTTCCATGTCTATTTGGTGTTGCTGGTGGAAGCTTCTCACACGTTTTGGTGTTGATCTGCTTTGGTGATTTCATTGAAGTATTTGCTATATCATTTGTTAAGGCTTCTTCCCTACGAAGTTAGAATATTATAGTTTTCTGTGAGTTCTCAATTCAAATCTGAAAATGAGCAGTGTGCAACGTGGAGAAGGCGAAATTGAAGAGTGCAGAGTTGTTAAAAGTTTAATTCGTATGTACATTAATATTTATTGTTGTCATATTTTTGAATTTGTTGGTAGAAGTCATTAGTGATGATTTATTTCATCCTTTTCTGTAGCTTTGTTTAACGCGGAATTTTTAAACAAAGAGGCTAATATGGTAGATGAAGTCATAAATGGTGAGTGTTATATGTTATAAAGATCATATTTTTAAGTGGAGTGGTATTGTTCATTATTGATCTTAGTTTGGTTCATTAATGTTGGATATCATAATTCTATTGCGATTTTTTTAAACATTGTGCTATTGTTCTTTTTATAACTAATCATTGTTCATTATCATGTTTTGATAATTTTTTTTCCTTATTAAAGCATTGAATTTGCAATTGTTATATTTTTTGTATAGTGTTGTTCACTGTCACATGTGACAATGTTCATTTTTATTCAATTACAAAGAACATCTTGTTAAGTGGTGTGGTATTGTTCATTATTTATCTTAGTTTGGTTCATTACTATTGGATATCATAATTATAGTGCGAGTTTTTTAAACATTGTGATATTGTTCGTTTTATAGATAATCATTGTTCATTAAAATGTATTGATAATTTATTTTGCTTATTAAAGAACTAAATTTGCAATTGTTATGTTTTTATAATAGTATTGTTCATTGCCACATGTGACAATGTTCATTTTTATTCAATTGGTTGTTGCTTTGTTCTTGTATTGGTTGTATTGTTGAGTAGCGTGTATGTTGATATATTTATTTGATTACTTATTATGAGATGATCTATTTTTTATAGGAAATGCATTGAATAATCAGGAAATTATTGAAGTTCAACCTTTGCGAGAAGTAATCTCGGTGGCTACCACTAGTTCCCCTAATGGTGAATGTTATTGTTGAAACACTTTTTAATTTCATATATGATTTCTCATTATTTTAGTTTGATAATTCATGTTTGTCTTAGGTTTTGGTCTTCTGTTCTTGAGGTCTTATTATTGAGATTTGCAGGCTTGCTTGTAAATAATTAGCTATAACGATTATGTAATTAGCTACTAATATTTTTGCACTTATTTATAACTTATTTTTAAATTATTCATTTTTCTTCTAACCTAAGGTTGTTGCATGATGTATTTTCGCTTTTTAATTTTGTACCCATATGTACTTCTGCTGTTTGTTTGAGAAGGCTTGAAGAATTTATTATAGTCCTTTTTCAATAGTTTCAAGTTTTTTCTTATGTAAAGTTGGTGTTGATGATTTTTAAATTTTGTGTTTGTGTAGGTGTTCACTTTTATACACATCATAGTTCATCACTCATTGAAGGAATATTCATTTTGATTGATTGTTTTAGGACCTCGGTTCAAAGATCAAGACATATATGATGTTTAACCTATGCGAGAGGTGTTGGTTGGGTGTACAGCTACCTCAGAACGTGAAGCGTTCCATGTTTACAATGATTATGCATATAAGGTTGGTTTTAGTGTTCACTATTCGAAGATACGTCATAGATGCAAATCTAAAGAAGGAGGGTTATGCATGCATCAATTTTATTGTTGGAAAGCAGGATTGAAGCAAGATAAAGGTCAAAATCACAAGAGTCATACGAATATAGATGTGAGGATAGGTTGTGAGGCATTTATTCAGTTTCATACAGATGAGGATGACAAGTGGATAGCTACTCGCCATGACATTGACCATAATCATCTATTGTGTAGTCTAAGTAAGCGACATTTGTTGCCTTCACATCGAGAAGTGTCTCAGGAGGATATTTTGTTTGTTAAGCAACTTAGGGAGTTACGAGTCGGAGCTGCTGATGCATATCGTGTGCTTAAGAAACAAGCTGGGGGATCTCCTTCTTTGGGGTATGGTTTGAGAGATGTATACAACAAGCTCAGTTAATTCAAAGATAGAACATTTGATGGTGGAGATGCGCACTCACTAATTGAAATTTTTAATGGACGTGTGAAGCACATGGTTGATTTCTTTTCTGCATTTGAGCTTGATGCAAATAATTGTTTGGTGAGTTTTTTTTTAGCGTGATAAGCAGATGCTGGATAATTATACTTTTTTTGGTGATCTGGTTGTTTTTGACACAACATATCGAACAAACAAGTATGGCATGATCTGTGCACCATTTGTTGGGATGAATCATCATTCAAAGAATGTTATGTTTGGTTGTAGATTTCTGTTGAATGAGAAGATTGAGTCATTTGTTTGGTTGTTTAGGACCTTCTTAAAGTCTATGGGTGGTAAACACCCAATTACTGTGATGACGGATCAAGCCTTCTCCACGGCTTCTGCAATTAAGGCAGTGTTCTCTCTTACTCGCCCTAGGTTGTGTTGTTGGCATATTATTGAAAACTCAAGAAAAAATATTGGAGGCCTTAGATCAAGTAAAGGATTCAATAAGATTTTTAATAGAGTTTTGATGGAGTATGGCACTGTGGATGAATTTCACCATTTTTGGGAAAGGTATGCAAATGATAAAATTGGTGTATAGTATTTTAAATGTTTTGTGTACATGCTGAATTTGATTTATTTATTTTGAATCTTTACTTAGGT
>NCQV01046822.1:26738-41210 GCA_002740545.1 Lophocereus schottii
GAGAGAGTGTTAGTTAAATTCGTTTAAGGAATTGACTTCATTTTGAAAGAAAGGATTAAATTTAACACGATTGTAATTCCTTGAGTCATTCAATTCATAAAAAGTGCATGCTTAATTCTATGATATAACTCTTTACTGGGCTAATCAAATTCCTAGAGGTTTTACTTTGATTGATTTCTAATTAGATAATTATTTTATTAAATCAGCTCTTTGAATAGATTGATTACTTAGCAATTTTAATTAGACATTCACTCGATAGATTACTGTGGTCTCTGAGGACAATCTTTTAATCTATACTACAACACCCGTGCACTTGCGGCCGTGTCGAGTTTTGACGTCATTGCCAGGGACCAAATTGTTAACTATTGAGTTAGTCTTATAAAATTGGCTTAGTGTTTTACTTTATTTTCCTTTACCTTTTGATTACTTTGGTAGTGTTTGTGATTGTGCTTATAGGAATTTTCCCCCGTTTATGCAAAGTCCATTTCTACATGAACTCGATCCCAAAATTGAGAGGACTTTCTGTTTAAGGAGGAAGAAGCAACGACTTGAGGAATAAAGGCGCAAAGCTAGAAGCACATCACCAAATATGGTGGGGGGAGGTAGTGAGCAAAGAGGGAGGCTTAGGGATTTTGTTACCCTAGGGGTCCAAGGCATTATCTAAAGCATTGCTCATCCTAACGTGGAGGCAAACATCTTTGAGCTCAAGCCGGCTCTTATTTCCATGATACAACAATCCTTATTTGGAGGCGGCCCGTTGGAAAACCCAAGCTTACACCTCTTGGTCTTTTTAGAGGTGTGACTCATTGAAGCTCATTAAAGTCTCTACTGATGCCATTTGACTGGGGCTATTTGCCTTTACACTTAGGGACAAGGTGAGAGCATGTCTTCATTCTTTGCCTCCGGGGTGTATTACTTACCAGAGCTCTCCTTGCCAAATTCTTCCCGCTAAGAAAAATGGCTAGTTTGAGGAGCCAAATCACTAACTTTACCTAAAAGGGTGATGAGACACTCGATGATACTTAGGAGCGGTTCAAAGACTTGTTACGATTGTGCCCTTACCATGGCCTTCAATGATGGATGATTTTTCAAGCTTTCTTCAATGGAGTGACCCAACCTATAAGGTCGACTATTGATGCTGAGGCAAGAAGAACTTTGATGAATAAGACTGAAGACGAGGCCTGCAATTTAATTGAGGAAATGCTGCTCAACATTTTTCAATGGTCCAATGAGCGAGGCCAACCTAAGTGGTTGGAGGTAAAGTTGAAGTTGATGTACTTACTTTACTTAATACTAAAGTAGATGCTATGGCTGAAAGGTTGGAATGATTGAATGTGAATGCTGTGAATTCTAGTGCCCCTCCCCCATCATATGAAAAATGTGGTTCTATTGGCAATTTGACTGAGAATTGCTAAGCAGGTAGTCCTTTTGCCTAAAACACTAGTGACCAAGTCAATTATGTCAATAATTTCAACCTAAGACCAACTACTGACCCTTATTCAAATACTTATAATCTGAGTTGGAGGAACCATCCAAATTACTCATACAGGCCTAACCCTTCCCCAATGCCCCAAATGAATGCTAGGCAACCCTCGGATTTCAAGGACCTCCCTTTCCTCAATAAGCTCACCAAAAGTCCAACCTAGAAGCCAAGATGGAGAGTATGCTTTTGGTGCAACAAAACCAAGATGAGTATATAAAGCAATTAGCCTTTAATGTTGATGTGCTTACAACTCATAACAAGATGTTGAAAGCCCAAATTGCACAACAAGCTAGCTCTTCATCTATACCTCCTGGTAGACTGCCAAGTAAACCCGAATATAACCCCCATAAGCATTGCAATTGTGTTACCTTTAAGGAAGGGGAAGAGGACCCTAGAGAACTCGAGGACATTCCACCAGAAGAGGGTATAGATATGATCATGGTTGAGAGTAAGGAGAGAAATGATGGTGGCAAGCCCATGACTTTCCTAGAGAATGATAGCTTAGAGATCCCCATAGTTTTCCTACCTAAGCTTCCTAGCCCATGTAGCTTTTCTATCCCGTGTGTCATGGAGAAAAGTGAAAATTGAGCGAGCCTTATGTGACCTTGGTGCAAGTGTCAGTTTGATGCCCTACTCTTTGTTTCATAGGCTTTATTTACGACCATTACGACCTACACCATTTTCACTCCAATTAGCAGATGGTTCTGAAATGCGACCTTTAGGTAAATTAGATGATATGCCAGTCAAAATAGGAGATATTTGGGTATTGGAAGACTTTATTATTGCTTATATGACTGAAACTGATGATGCCCAAATTATCCTTGGTAGGCCCTTCTTGGCTACTTCAGGTTACAATATTGATATAAAAAGGGGACGGTTAACATTTAAAGTAGAAGGGTGTTATCCTATGTTCTGTTTTATGGATGAAAGAGTGGTTTCCCCTAATTCTTTCTAATCAGATGCATTTCCCCTTTCTCTTAAGATTGACATGGAGGATGTTCTGAATTGTCAAGATCGTCCTAATTTTGACAGCATTTCCACTGAGGATCCTGACCAAGGGTACATTAAGGTGGAGTTTACTGCTCCTACGCCGCCTAGCATACCTAAGGTTGAGGCCCATGCTTCTAATGAGTCTACATGAGAATGAGTCTACATGAGTTATTATTCCAGGTTTGCCCAAGTAATTCTGTCTTTGCCTCCTATTGAAGGAATCGATGTAGACTTTGACATGGGGATTGAGCATGATGACAGTGGTCAATCTGATAGACAACGCACTCAGTTTGCCTTGTGCATTGACAATATGTTATGGTGTCAATTGATGACCACGAAGGACCTCCAACCTGAGCTTCTGAGGTGGTACCTTCCTTTAAAGGAATATAATTTCATGGTTCGCAACAAAAATAACGTCTATATGCTTACCGATTTTGACTGCACATAGAAGCATGGTTAAACTCTTGACCTTAAAAGAGCGCTCTTGGGAGGCAACCCAAGCCCTTTTATAGCTTTGATTCCCTTTTTAGGTAGTTTTTCATTAAAAAAATAATAAAAAAAGTGAGAATTAAAAAAAAGAGAGAGAAGAAGAGATAAAAGAGAGAGAAGAAAAAAAAGCAAAAAACACAAGAAAAAAAGAAAGAAAAAAATGATAGGCATTGTGGTCCATATTACTCAAATACGGCCCGTAGCGTGCCCACCCAGAGAAAAAAAAACTTAGTGTCCAGCAGCCACCACAGT
Source organism: Lophocereus schottii (assembly GCA_002740545.1). NCBI lineage: Eukaryota > Viridiplantae > Streptophyta > Magnoliopsida > Caryophyllales > Cactaceae > Lophocereus > Lophocereus schottii. Next base: position 29,953 of record NCQV01046822.1, read on the forward strand.
CCAACCGTGGTGCTCCTCATGGTCCGTGGTGGGCTACTACGGGTCGCGGTCAATGCGGCGGCTGTTCCCTTTCCTCTATAATCATTTTCAACCTCGACATTCTCTCTCTACCTCCTTCTTTCTCTCTCTAAAACTTGCATTGTTAAACCCTCTATTTCTTCCAATTTTCACTCCATTTTCACTCAAAATTTTCCCTTTTCTCATAATCTTTCTCTTTCTCTAACAAATTTCATCTCTTTTCACCATTTCGTCTCCAAGTTAATCCCACCTTCAGCTATCCTCCATAACCATCTTCTTCTCTCTCTAATTCTTTCTCATTTTTCACTTAAATTCTTCATTTTTCTTTCTCACATCTTATTGTTTTAGGTTCTTGTTTTAATTTTCTTGTATTTTTCAACCATGGCATTTACCAAGAAACAAAGGAGCATCAAGGAGGTGGGGACATCTAGCCAAGCACCATCCCGACCTCAAGGGACCTCTCGGACTTCCACCACTATATGGGCCCAAGGTAATGTTCCTCATCCTCTTGGTTTGACTAACACCGAACATATTTCTAGATACACCTCCTTAAATAAGCAAATTGTTGGGTCAACTCGTTATTATGATGAGGAATTATTGGGCCATTTAGGATTGTTCGATGATATACGGTGGTTGTTCGCAAGGGGGGCATAGGACATTTTATTGAGATTAAAGAGCATAGACATCGGGACCTGACTCTAGAATTTCTGAGCACTTTGCATGTTGAGGTCACTCAAGGGCCTTAACATCAAGCAGGGTTACGTACCTTTAATAGTATATTTGGTTTTTCACCTAGCATGGACTTACCAAACCGTCAAGTCCCCCAAGAATTCAACCAGAATGCATTTTGGGGAAAGCTTTCGAGGAGCTTTAGGTACAACACTAGTTCTTCCAAGTGCACCAATATTAGGAACCCTTACATTCGAGTGGATCAGCGTATTCTTACTTGTTGTTTCTTTGCTCAAGATGATAGTTTGAATGTCCCGAGATTGTCTGAGTTATATTTTGTCTCATGTATGCTTGATGGTGTTCAACTTGATCCTAGGGTGTTTTTGGCCCGACAATTGCATAGTGTGGCTGTTAGCACTAAGGGTACGATAGTCATTAGGGGTGTAGTCACAACTATTGCTAGATTTTTTCGTGTTGAACCCAACCCTGAGGGTCGATTTTCTATGTCTGAGCAGCTTGATCAAGCCATTTTTTAGCTAGTGAACGTTTTCAAAGTAAAGGCTGGAGTTCTGGATTTATCCTGGGAATCGACTTCTGCCACTTCCTAATATTGATCGGACCACCTTACTTCACCGGGGTAAGCTTCAATAAGCCTCTGGTGTTGCCAAGGTTGCTCAACCTGCACCTCCTCCACCCTCATTTACTTCTTAGGCCAGAACTAGTTCCTCCTCCCAACCACCCTCCGCTAATTATGTCGACCTCCGAGCCACCCCTAGGTCCATTCAGGAGAAGCAAGTATTCCTTTGAGTCTATGTTACCTCTGAGAATGCCGCTCTTCATGACTTTGTTCAAGAGTGGTACGACGAGCTCTGTACGATGATTGCTACCTAGACCCAATACTGTTAGGATTATAAGGCTTGTTTAGAGATCTGACAAGATTGGCATATCTCTTATGGTTACCTCCCTGCGCTCCTTCCCCACCTCCTTTCTAATTGCTTCTTGCTACTCCCTTCCCTTTTCTACTCTATGCACACGTTGAGGACAATGTTTGGTTCAAGCATGGGAGAGTTAGTCAGTTAATTGATGGCGTATGATGCCTGACTTGGTTTGGTGCGTGCTTGTGTATGCATTATATATATTGTTCATGCTTGCATTTAGAGTAGCATTTTAGATTTAATTTTATATAGCTAGAGTATGTTAGAGGTACATTTAGGTTTCCTTTCACTTTAGGTTGCATTTTAGGTTTTTATAGTTCCTTTGCAAAGTTTTTGCATTTTCTCGGTATTGTTATTAGGAGCATGCATTATCTAAAAAAACACAAAAAAAAAATGATGAAAAAAAACAATTGAAAAAAGAAAAATCCTCCGATGATGATCTTTTTAGACTAGGTAGACTTCTTTGGTTTAGATTGATCTCTTGATTTGCCCAATTGTGCATAAAAGTGTTTGAGAATGCGTTTTTGAAAATGAGCTTCATGTTCTGACCATCTGTTCAGTGCGAATTGATTACCCTATGATTCTTTACAAGAATGTTGGCACGTGTTTCCTGATGAACTAGGCATGACCTTGTGTAACGCCCCAACCCCTCTCTGGTCATGGATAAGTACCGTGAACGGCTTAAAGGATCATCGATTGGCCTCACAAATCACAAGTCTTTCCGGCGTGCTTCGTCATCTCTCACATGCTGCCAGAGAAACTTCCCAGGAGGTCACCCAGCCTAAGATTACTCCCTAACAAGCACACTTAATTGTGGAGTTGTTAAGAGTGGGCTTCTCGAAAAGAAAGGTCCACCTTTGGTGATATAAGTAGTCACTTCAATACTTTTAAACCACACTCGGGGTGTTATAATCACCCTCACTTGAAGCGCACAATGTCTTCATTGTGCCTCACTAACCGATCGACTTACGAGTCCTCTTGATCGACAGGCCACACCCAGTATCTTTGCCCCGCTAGGTGACTGCCTATGGGCTCTACATCCACTAGCACAGCTCAAGGTCGCAGGTCGACTCTAATACCATCTGTAATGTCCCAAACCTCTCGCAGGTTACGGACAGTTATCAATAACGACTCCAAGGATCATCGACTGGCATCAGAGCCGACCCGTGACCTTGAGTTGCGCTAGTGGATGGAGAGCCCATGGACAGTCATCTACGGGGCAACAATCGGTCAAGAGGACTCATAGGTCGGTCGGTTAGTGAGGCACAATGAGGACATTGTGCACTTCAAGTGGGGGTGATTGTAACATCCTGAGTGTGGCTTAAAAGGATCAAAGTAACTACTTATACCACTAAAGGTGCACCTTTCTTTTCGACAAGCCTACTCTTAAGAACTCCACAATTAAGTATGCTTGCTGGGCAGTAATCTTGTGATGGGTGACCTCCTGGGAAGTTTCTCAGGCAACATGTGAGCGAGGACGAAGCATGCCGAAAAGGCTTGTGATGATTTGTGGGGCTAGTTAGCGATCCCTAAAGCCGTTCCTAGTAATTGCTCACAACTCGGGACGGGTCGGGGCATTACAAACGGTATCAGAGTCGACCCGCGACCGTATGCTGTGCCAATGATGGAGAGTCCATGGGTAGTCACCTGGCGGAGGCAAAGATACTGGGTATGAGCCGTCGGTCAAGAGAACTCATAAGTGGGTTGACTAGTGAGGCACAATGAGGATGTTGTGCGCTTCAAGTGGGGGTGATTGTAAAACCTCAAGTGTGGCTTAAAAGGATCAAAGTGACTACTTGTACCATCAAAGGTGCACCTTTCTTTTCGGAAAACTCACTCTTAAGAACTCAACAATTAAGCGTGCTTGCTGGGAAGTAATAGGATAGGTGACCTCCTGGGAAGTTTTTCAGGTATCGTGTGAGCGAGGACGATGCATGTCGGAAAGACTTGTGATGATTTGTGAGGCCAGTTGACTATCCTTGAAGTTGTTATTGGTATCTATCCATGACCCAGGAGAGGGTTAGGGCATTATAAATTGTATCAAAGCCGATTCGCGATCGTGAGCTGCGCCTATGGATGGACACCCTATGGGCAGTCACCTAGCAGGGGAGAGATACTGGGTGTGAACCACTGGTCAAGACGACTAGTAAGTCGGTCGATTAGTAAGGCACAACGAGGATGTTGTGTGCTTCAAATAGGGGTGATTGTAACACCCCAAATGGGTTTAAAAGGATCGAAGTGACTACTTATATTACCAAAGGTGCACCGTTCTTTTCGGGAATCTCACTCCTAAAAACTCCATAGTAAAGCATGCTTGTTAGGGAGCAATCATAGGATGGGTGACCTCATAGGAAATTTCCCACGCAACATGTGAGCGATGACGAAGCATATCGGAAAGGCTTGTGGTAATTTGTGGGGTTAGTTGATGATCCTTTAAGCCGTTATTGGTAACTATCTCCGACCGGAGAGGGGTTGGGGTGTTACACCTTGGTAGATGTCCCATGAGACTTTTAGCTTTTTGAAGACTAATTTATCAATTTAGTCTCTTATCAATTCATGACTTACTCTTCCTCGACATCATTTCTCTAGAACTTGCTTTGACAGTCATTCAAGATCACATTTAGCATATGCATTTATACAACATGATTGAGGCATTCTTTAACTTGTTAAAATAGCCACCCTTGTTATGCATAATATATCCATTGCTAGCCCCTTTGAACCTATATCCATTTTTATTGCTTTAAACCTCCAAACATAGGCTTTGGGCAAACAATTACGTTACCCTTAAGCCAATCCTAGAGGAGCGTTTCATCCTCATAAATTGAGTTTGATTAGGAGTTAGTAAGATATATTGAGATCTTTTTGGTGGATTTGGTCGGTTGATTGGTGAAGGGATTTGAGTTCTTCTGTTATATATAAGAAATCCCTTGTCATATTGTATAAAGATTAGAGAGGAGTTGAAATTCAAGTATGATATAGATTCCCTTGGCCAACTCTTTTGAAAAAGAAAGAAAGAAAAATAAAAACAAGAACAAGAAACAAAAACAAACAAAAAAGGAAAATAAAAGGAAGAAAAAAAAGAACGAAGAATTGTTGGCCTTATTTGGATTGTAAAAAGCGCATATGACTTTCATCTCTTTTTCTCTTCATTTAGCTGCGAAAGGGGATGTATTTCGTAATTGAATTGTATTGGTTGAAGGAGAATGTTACATAAGCGCATTAGAAGCATTTAGCTCTTAGTCTATGGCTTCTAACTCCACATTTCCAAAATATTTATTCCCCTCTTACGCTTACCCATGGTCTCGTTACAACCTTATAAAAGGTCCTCATGATTATCTGATGTGTATTGCATACTAGTGATCGCGAATTAGAGAGTCTTATCAAACTTATAGTAGAGTTGAGTCTATGGAATGAGAATTGAGGGAACCTTCTTACATTTTCAAACAAATGAGTGATGAGTGCCACATAACTATAGTGAGGTTCGACATTACTAACTCATTTGTTTCAAATGTTGATGTGATTGTATTTGATGATTTTGGGAGGTTGATTCAAACTTGACATTGTGGTCTATTAACAATTTCAAAAACTTCATTTCCTAGCCTGTTTGTTAAATTATTTTTATAGTTTGGGCTAACTTTAGATCAGCTTTGCCGTTGAGATGCTACCATTGTCCTTCCTGAGAAGGTTGTGAATAATTTTTAGCGTTATTGTTGCTTAGGGACAAGCAACCATTCAAGCTTGGGGGAGTTTGATAAGTGCTTTTATACGCTTCATTTTTAAGACGTTTCGTAGCACTTTTTCGGGAGTTTATAAGCTCAATGTCATAATTTATGCTCATATTCTCGTTTTATGTTAGGGTATGATTCTTTGATGATATTTACAAGACTTTAGACATTGGACCTGGCATTTGACCCCTATTTAAGTGCATATTCACCTGCCGTGAAGGCACCCTAAGCCCTATTCCTGTGGAACAAGAGAAGAGCAGAAGAATTCAATTCTAGTGAAGACCATGCTCATGCTCCAATCATGGTGGCTGCCATGGACCATGGTTAGCCTGTAACTGCTAACCTCTTCATCTTTCTTCATTGTGCGGCTGAGGATACTCTGTTTGCTGCTTAAAGGAGCGTGTTCTAAGGCTTTTAAGAGGGAGTTCAACAACAAAAAGTCATCTCACTTCTGCTCCCAAATCTCTCTTAGTTAGAGTTTAGATTAGTTTAGCTTAGGTTTTTTTAGACTTAAAGGGAGAAATTTCACTCTTAGAGGATTGAAGATTGTTGCACAATTCAAGGGCTGCCATTGTTGTAAAGTTTTCCTTCCTTCCTCTGGACTTATTTTTGATTCTTGTTTTTGTTGAATTATAAATATGAGTCAGTAGTTTTATTTGATTTAGGGATTTGTTAGTTTAGTATTGTAGTTGGATCCTTTATCTTTGCAATCTTGTGCCTATTTCATGACTAGAATGATTTACTTCTATCTTGAGATTGGAATTTTGTGAGTAGAATTTGGCCAATTTTACTTACTTATGTTAGGTAGTTGAGTGGAGTATTGAAAAGTGAAACTCACTACTAGATCACCTTGATAGAACATGTTTTAGTTAAACTCAAGAGAGAATTGCTTGTTAAGAGGAGACATAACATTCATGAATCTTCAACCTAGACTAAATTAAAGACACTTGAGAGAGTGTTAGTTTAATTCGTTTTGGCAATTTAGTTCATTTCGAAAGAAAGGATTATATTTAACTCAATTGCAATTCCTTGAATCATTCAATCTGTGAAAAGTGCATGCTTAATTCTATGATTCAACTCTTTACTTGGCAAATCAAATTCCTAGATGTTTTACTTTGATTGATTTCAAAGTAGATAATTAGTTTATTAAATCAGCTCATTGAAAAGATTGATTACTTAGCAATTTCAATTAGACATTAGCTCACTAGATTATTGTGGTCCCTGAGGACAATCTTTTAATCTATACTACGGCACTTGTGCACTTGCGGTTGTGTCACTTGTTGGGCTAAAATGAATTTGGGCTCTGAAAGAAAGTTAAACCTTATGCGGTTAAAATTTTGGTAACTCAAACTTAAATTTTGTGATGTTATCAAAAATAATTTTAATCTCTTAAACCACTGTTATTGAGGCCCACTATCGATCTTCCTAAAATTTTATGACAACAAAAACCTAAATTGCAAAGTAGGCCCAAAGTGAACTTTTCCGAACTGAAATGATTAAATGCAATAATAAAATGCGAGGAAATTGATAGCATGGCTTAATTAAATAAATAAACATGATTTAGAATCGGACTATTACATTACATGAGGAGGATTTATGAGGGAAGTCATTGGAGGCAGAGGCGAGAACAATCAAGCCATGCCTGCTACAATTTCTGTGGCTCAGGCTACATTGGACTGCACAAGAGTAGTGGTGATGAAGGGGTAGGGCACTACCATCATTAAAAGGGCAAACTAGTAGGTGATTCTGTTTCTATGAGAGCACATGAAACCAACATGGGAATAGAGTAAGAGGAAGAGGGAGTAGGATCATTCTCACAGGATAGAGGACATGCAAAACTAATTATTATAGAAATTTGGAAGTTGGATTTTCAGGATAGATTATGTCCCTCCCCATTTATTCTGAAGTTTAGATAGCATGTTTCAATATCTCCTTGACAAAGAAAATTGTTGTCACTGATGGATTTTTCAGCTTTTGATTCCCATTTTTTTATAATTTTACTTCGCAATTGACTTTGAATTGTATCAATTCCTCACTTGTATTATGTCCTACTAGACTACCACTCAGGGTATTAAGATACTTCCACTTCAAACTAACGCAAGAGTACAGGCACAAACTAGTTTGTCTCCAACATCATAAATTTGGGGGGAAAGTAAAAATGTATAAACTTGCAAAACTTCATAATTTAATGTTGAACAAATTACCAATTAATGAATATTAATATGAATATAAAGATATTAAAACAAAATGAATTCTCTTCTCCAATCAACACAAGTCAGTCTCGCATAATCTATGACTTGTTATGTATTTATTCCTGTTATTAAAAGTGTCTTTTTGATTTTTAAAACAATGTAAACAATAGATATTTTAACTACCAATATTATAAGAAAATTCACAATGGCAGATAATACCAAATTTATTAAAAAATACTATGACAATAAAAGATTTTGCTTTCCATGTTATGTGCAATCCTAATTGATAACATTAATATATTTAATAAAACTTATATCATTTAATAAAAACAAATTACAATCACGGTTACAAAGCATGATGTTATATTATGGTCTTTATTTTAGCAAATATTAATGTATTTATTTTCATGATAACTATCAAATTTCTCAATTAAAGGGTAAAAAATTTACAATTTAAAATAAAAATAGTGACATATATAAATTCCATACATCACATGGATTTTTAACACTAGTTCAATTTTGGAAAAGAAGAATAAAAATATATAGAGTTTTCAAAATTCTCACTTTTTTACACGACCACCTCAATCTCATTCATTAGACAACATTGGTTTCTACCCAAGAAAAACAAACAGAAAAAAAAAATCATTTGTGAACTTGATTGATTTTCTTCCAAGTTCCGACATACAAATTCCTTAATGAGTCAGTCTTACCCTCAAATAACAATTGTTTTTGAATGCAAACTTCTTTTTAACCAAACCTTGCTTTTGGTTCAAGAATTTTTTTTTCATTTTTATCATTTTTGTAATGCTATACCGTGGTCGTTCAAAATATGTATAGTTGAAAAAAATAAGTTTGGACTATTTTTTCAACTTGGGTTGCATGGACTAAAATAAACTGCCTTTCTACTCTTCCTATTCTCCGTTTTCGTAGAGCAGTATGTAGTTTATGATTTTTAAATATATGGTCAATTGGAGCCAATCTCTATGTAATTTTTGCAATTCAGGGATAAGACTACTAAATCAAAGCCCCCATAATCCGACTGGTGGCAAAATATTTGGGATACTGGATTTGAAATTAGTAATACTAGACAGTCTCATCTAAATTAAATCCCATTTATTTTTCATAATATATAGTTATTACCTAATGTTTTTCGCTTTTAATAAGCTAAAAAAACCATTTAATTAGTCACACACTAAAACAACTATGCATACTTTTAGTTGTACTGTTTTATCGTAAGGTGACAATAAATGTCCTATGGCATGATGCTTTCTTACGTACCATACTCAACCTAAGTTGATATATTATACGATCTAAAATTACCAAAATTGCAAATTACAATTAATTCTCAGTGTTAAAATGTTGTATTCATCAGTTTTGCTGAATCAATTTTGTCTATGAAGAATTATTATATATGTAATTTTATAATTGTAAAAGGTAATATAAAAAAAGGTAATTTTATCTAATATATAAATAGCAATGCAGTATGCAACCTTTTACCAAATTAAGATAGCAAAATCACTCCCCCTCTCTCATCCTCTCTTCACTAAACCTAACAATTGTTGTTCTTCTTCTTCATTTGCCTATCTTTCATAAGGCGGGAATGGCTTCATGTTTTTAATAGTCCAATAATGAAAAGAATACTATAGCTTGCACTTTCAAGGCTTTAGTAGAGTAGTAACATAAAGCCAGTAAGAACATAAGGAGGTCCACATGGAAGAGACGGGCCCAGCATAACCCGGCTGTGTTCCTCACACTAAGAACCTGTGCTGGCTCTCAGTCAAAACCACTCTTTTCCCATTATCAAGTTTCATTCTACTGAGGCTTAGTAAAAAAACCCCTGGTGGAATTAGCTTTCTATATCTGGAGTTCTAACTGGATTTATTTCTATTGATTAATTAATTAGAATTCTAGTGTATTAAGTCAACCTGTTCAAATGAAGCCTAGTAGGAGCAGAACTAGGTTTTCTTTTCCTAGGCTAATTCACATAATCTCCTCAACCACTATAAAAAGGGGGTTGACCCTTTGGTTAGTGGCATCATATCGAATCATCAGAACACCACATCACCACAAAATCATTGAGAGACAAACAAGGTGTAGCTTTTAATTAGTTTCATCCCTGCCGGTTATTACAATTTGAATTATTAATCTTTTTACTCTATTTGGTGAACACTGCACTTTGATTATATGAATGAATGACTCCAACATGTTGCGTAACTATGTCTTAGAATGATTAAGTTTTGATTTCTCGCATTGATTAGTAGAGGTTGTTTGTGATGACAGATGATGATATGGTGCACTCTGTCATGTCACTGTATCATTTCCTTCGAATCTGGATCCCCGATTTCGGTCCATGGAAGATGATCTGCATATTAGGGATTAATCAGGAGGATTCCAAAAAACTCTTTGAAGTGAATCAATAGTCCCTTTCGAAGTAACATTCGGCTCTATCCATCAGTTCACGGTTCCCTTCGAAGAGTAAAATTGATATGTAATTTTTTCCTAAAACTAACTAGTGACTCTATTAGTAAAAGTTTAGTGCTTTTTTATTTCACTTATTTCCTCGTTTTGCATTTCTAGAACTGGTTGGATAGATTCGAATCTTGACGAGAGGACATGTCTGAACTAGACTACAGGCTTGGAGTTGGCCTAGGACCCCAGTTGGGTCCTTAGATCAAACCTATACTTGGATTTTAGGCCAGGATGAAGCTACTGGCAAAGTCCAGGCTATGAAACTAGACCTTACTTTGGCCCCATTTCCAGTAGCCATGTAGCCTAGCTTTGTTCACTGTATTGTAAAAAATTAAAGAAATAAAAATTAAAATTGCTTCAAAAAAATGTAAATAGCAAACGAGTCTGATAATTGGTTGAGAAATCACACCCAGGATAGCCCAGGATCCATGGTCCTTATAGTGGCGACTCCACTAGGGACATTTTTTTCGAGAAGGAGAGATTTGAACTTTAATATGAGAAATTATCTTAATTATACTTGAATTAGGCATATATGTATTATAAGGTGCTATATATAGAAGATTAACAGTGCCTCTAGGTCAAACCCCATTATGGGAAAGCAACTGAATGTTCTAAGCTCGCCAAACCATTGTAACATAGAACTCTTATTTAGATGAGAGCTTATGTGTATGATTGGAATAAAATGTGCGCATGTATGATTTAACTTTCTTAGCCCAAAAGACTAGGCACTAATATCGAGAGTCTTAAGAGAGCCTGGATTAAGGAAAATTGAGTCGAGAACTAGACTAGGAATCAAAAGGACTTTTGGACCAATGAGTCATAAAAGGACTCATGATCCGGAATATAAATAGCCTGTGATTCCAGTTTAGACCGTCTGCTTTCATCAAAAAAAAAAAGAAAACAAAAAAGGGAGACTAGGCCTGGTTCCTAAACACTACAAGAAAAGGGTACAATTACAACAACCTAATTACAACAGTGTAAAAATACTATCATTGTTGCTTACTAATTACGACAAGAATGTATGCCTATCATAATTGATTAAGAAAAGTTGACTTATTTACAACAGGTAAAAAATTCCATCATAAGTATTATTAGATGTCCGTCGTAAAAACTCTAAAACCAGGCAAAATGTGCATTGGAAATGAGCCAAAAAAATTTCGTGAGAAATTTGAGCGGGGCAACCAAATTGTGAAAACTGTGAAAATTGAAAATTAAACAGCGTTAAATTTTGACTCTTCCCCTGAAATGCA
>NCQV01046858.1:2352-12754 GCA_002740545.1 Lophocereus schottii
GAAGAAGATCATATTCTGGAAGTTGCCTTGTTGGCAGCATCAATTGCTCCGCCATAATTTGGATGTGATGCACATTGAAAAGAACTTCTTCGAGAACATTATTAACACTGTTATAGATGTCCATAGGAAACCATTATTAACATTCAAGCGTAAGCCGGTGAAACCAAAAGCGAAGTTTGTACTTCCTATGGATAAACGAAGAGAGTTGTGTGAATGGGTAAAGGAGCTTTAAATGCCTAATGGATATTACTCTAATTTGAGGGACATCGTGACTCTAATGAGGCTAAGTTCAACAACATGAAAAGTCATGATTGTCATGTGTTTATAGAGACTCTTTTACCAATTGCATTTGGTGCGCTCCCAGATGATGTGTTGAAACCTTTTATTGAGATAAGCCAGTTCTTCAAGAACTTATACTCAACAACATTGCGGGAGGATGTGCTTGAGGATCTGTATCACAACATTGCCATCACTTTGTGTAAGTTGGAGACCATTTTTCCTCCTGACTTTTTCAATGTAATGGAGCACCTGCCAGTGCATTTGGTAGAAGAGGCTCAACTAAGTGGTCCAGTACAATGCCGATGGATGTATCCATTTGAGAGGTTAATTATACTATAATCGATGAAACCTTATCTCAATTCTTATATGTGGAATCACTTAAAAGTGAATGCAATTGTAAATTTGGTAGGTTCTTTGGCCGATTGAAGAAAAAGATAAAGCAATAAGCGTGTCCTGAAGGTTTAATCACAGAAGCATACCTAGAAGCAGAGAGGACATTCTTCGCCTCCTATTACTTCGGCTCTAATGTGCCCTCCATGTGCACTAGGTGCAGGAGAAATGAGGATGACAAAGAAAATATTAATCATTTTCCAACTCTGTCTATGTTTAAAGCGCAAGGGACCGCTATTGGTAGAGAAAGATCAAGGACCGCTATTGGTAGAGAAAGATAAAGGTATCTCACAGATACCGAATATGTTGTTGCCCATCTTCACGTGTTGTTAAATTATGATGAAGTTAAACCTTATATAAGGTGAGTGGTATTTTCACTTCCAATTAAGTTTATCATTCAGAGTGCAAGTATATTAATAGGTTTCATAAAATGTGATAGAATTTTCATAGAACAAGTCAGAACTACACGTCCTAATGTCAGCGACGCAGATGTCGACACCATGATCAAAACTCATTTCGCAAATTGATTTATTAAGTATTATAACTCATTTATTCATAATTTTAACATAACAGTTAATTAGGTGCATTGTATTAATTAAAACCACACATTATGTCACCTTAGGTGCATTATATTCAACTATTAGAGACTGACAAACATTGCTACTTGAGCCAATTGGCTGTGAAGCTAAAGCGGTATGTGTTGACGTGGACGGCATATAGAGTGAATGGATTCAAATTCCACATAGAAACTCGAAGCGTTGGGAAGAGAACATATAATTGTGGTGTTGGTGTTTGTGGCACTGGGGAAGGTGATATTGAGAATAATTATTATGGTGTACTGAAAGATATTGTCCAAATTGAATACGTAGGCAAACCACTTAAACGATGTGTGCTCTTCAGTTGTGAGTGGTTCGATCCCACATTGAGTCGTGGGATACGATCTCATAAACTAAACAACCTTATTGAGGTCCACCGTACAAGAAGGTACCGAAAGTACGACCCATTTATCTTCCCAAACACCGCATCACAAGTATATTTCATGCCACATACAAATCGCTCAAGGGATAGAGCCAATTGGCTTGTTGTCATACCAACCAAACCAAGGGCGAGAGTAGATAAGCAGTATACTCTACCTACTACGTACCAACAAACCGACATGACGACTATCGTCGAGCCTGTGAATGATGCCATCCCTGCATTATTAGTGGATGAAAGTGCACTACCGGAAGAGGTTAACGATGAAATAGAGTTTTCATTCATTCAGGGTAATGACGAGATAGATGAGGTAGAGAATGATGGGGGTGATGAAGAGGGGGAGTGGGATGACGGTAATGAAACAGATGAAGTTGAAGAAAATTTGCATTTATATGATGATGATGACAATGACAATGACGAAGACATTGATGATGATGAGGATGCAGATGATTGAGTGCTTACGAATTCTTATATATTTGAGTATTTTGCATCTCAAACAATTTATTGTGACTTTACTTATATTGTATGAATGAGCTTTGCAAAATATGTGTTACCTACATACCTATTATCATGTATGAGTAAACAGTTTATATGTGCAATCATCATATATTTGTACTTGGCTTTGTTGTTACCTATTTTAGGTATGGATTCCAGTTCTCGTCGAGGTAAGTCCTCCCCTCGAGATAGAGGACGAGGGCGTAGGAACTCTGCCGTAGATCCGACCACAATGGACATTGTTCCATCTTCCCCCCAAGTATATCATATACCAGTTCAGCTGGGAGCCACAATGGCTAGTTACATACCAGGTATTTCAGGACCACTGCCTCTCCCATTTGGGGCTTTTCATCATCAAACCTCATACATTCCCAACCAAAGCATCATGTACAGCCAATTTGCCTACAACATTCCTCCAAACTCCCATGTTGTTCACACTATGCAGCCTACTCCCCAACTCGCTCACCCTAACACGGTCCCAAGATAACATTACAAGTGGTGAAAGTGAAGCACAATGTCGTCATGGGAGCACTCGAGCTAAGACTTGGATTGAGTCAGATGGGAACGGGTAAGTCTTTATTTGTTATATCTTATGAAGTGCTACATGAATTTTGCATAATAAGTAATCAATTTGATGTGTTATGTTCAATTAGGTTTCTCCCCAATGACGGTGCTGTTAGTAGGATTTCGCTCATATTTATAAGCAAATTTGACGAAGCTTGGCCTAGTTGGAGCAAAGTGCCCAAACCAATACGAGATCAAGGCAACTACAGTGACTATGTATTAACAGTTTCTTTGAACGTGATAAATTACTATTATATTATTTGAAGTGTTTTTTATTTTCATAATTATAGAAGTGGTTTACTTGGGATCTGGTCTATGAGGACCGTATAAGAAGGAATTTTGAAAACCGAGGCAATGCACGCTTGGGAGACTTCTTTCGCAAAGTGAGGAAGCATAACAAGAAGCCTGCTTGGCTCGGTGATGCTCAATGGGAGTGACTCCAACAATACTGGGCGATTTAAAATTACGAGAAATTGCGTGAAACAGCCCAGAAGAACCAACTGGGAACTCCATAAAGTGGTGGTCCATCTCTCCACACCTATGGCTCGATCCCTATACATGAGCATAGGTGGCGTTTGGTAAATGAATTAATGTTTGCTATGTATTTCTTTAAGTCTAATACTGTATTTTGTGTTGTACTTGGCATCATTCTTTCTGGCACATACGTAGAGGGAACAACTTAGGACGGAGCCCACCATTGTTGAATTAGTCAGTCGCACTCACAAACTCCATGCAAAAAAATGCCCCTTGGGTTGACGAGAAATCACAACAAACATATATAAGCAATTAGCTATTCTCAATCTTCATTGATAGTTCAACATAAACTTGTATACTTTATTTTCAGAAATTGTAGTATGCATGATTTCGTGTGCATGTTGCGATATTGTAGGAATCCTTTGAATGTGATTTTTAAAATGTTATCAACTCTCAAGGGACCATGGATGACACTTCTCAAGATCCAAACCAGTCATTTCCAAAGCCAAATGAGTTATGGGTGAAGACGTTCAAGAATAAGAAGGGTCATATTAATGGCATTGGTGATGAGGCTGTCAACATTAGGGAATCCGGTTACTTCAGTCCCACTCAAAGATCCGGTATAGTTTTCATATTAAAATTTCAACAAACATGGTTTTACATTGAATTTACTTAATTGCAATACTAATGCGTTCGTCACTGAAATGCCTGTTAGTATGTACCGGCTCTATGCCATCGCAATAAGAGCTCAATGACTTAAGGTGTGTAGTAACCAACTTAGGAGGTGAGCTAACTTCACAAGCTGAAAGCTATCGGCTACTTATGGAGAAATATAAGCAATTGGAGGAATCCAACAAATCGCTCACCCAAAGCAACCAACAACTGAGCCAACAAATGATGAGCATCGATCAGCGCCTCCAAGCTTTCTTTCAAATACAACAGGCGTCTAGCTCGGGATCTCATCTACCATTTACTCATCACTCGCAACATAATGAGGAAGAGGGTGAGGAAGAGGATGATATTTACCTTAGTGATTGAGTCGGTTGTAGTTTTCCTTCAGCTGGTGGCTCTTCTACTTGGTTCTTTACAAAGTACATCTCTTGCTACTTACTTCCCCTCCCCCTTGTGCTTATTTCACTCCCCTGCCCTTGGTGCTTATTTAATTTTCCTCCCATTTGGCGCTTGCTTCTCCCTCTTCTGCAAACATATATATAACTTCATCCTCAATTATTGGTAACTTCTGGTTTCTTTGGATTTGTGGTTTGTGATATGCAGAGACTTTATTTGAAACTTGTGATTTGTGAATTGAAAACCCTCGCTTGGAAGTGTTGCATTTGATGTGATATTCCACCTTTGTGTGGCTTGAAATTGTTGAGAACGTTTCGAATGAAATCATATTCGAAACCATTGGATTTTGATTGAGTGCAAAGATCTTTTAAATTTTTTGCAGGGATTGAAATGTATGTACTAAGGGATATAATCAAAAACAAGCATTTTTATTTTAAAAAAATGAGAAACCTAGCGACGGAATGACGAGGGAATACAAAAATTTATTTTTGGGGGGGGCAACAATGAAGCGACAAAATTTCTATTCCGTCGCCACCCCTTCCTCGGCAATTTCCCTCCGCCAAAAAAAGTATGTCGCAATTTCTGTCGCTGGATCCGTCGCCAATGACGACGGAATTTCAAAATTCCGTCGCTAGGTACTCAATGACGAGCGAAAATCCGACAGCCATATTCCGTCGCCAATTCCATCGTTGATATGAAAATTCCGTCATTGATGAACCGTGTTCCGTCGCTGATTCCGTGTTTATTTTGTCTTTTTCTTATAGTGAGTGGGAAAGATCATGGCCGTTACTGGAGAAGGCTACTATGATCAAGGTCGCTCTGCTGTTAGACCACCTTTATTTAGAGGTACTAACTTTTCATGTTGAAAAATTTTGATGCAGATGTTTATCAAAACTGAAGATTATGAATTATGGAATATCGTGAAGGACCATATGTTCCGCAAATCACGATTGATGGAAAGACCATTGTGAAAATTGAAGATCAATACACCCAAGAAGACTTTGCAAAGCTGTCAAAAAACTGTAAGGCAATACATATATTATATTGTGGATTAGATGATAATGAGTACCATAGTATTGTGCATGTGAATCAGCCAAAGAAATATGGGACAAGCTGGTGATGACGTATGAAGGGACAAGTCAAGTGAGAGAGACAAAAATCAACATATTCGTTCATCAATACGAGCTATCCAAAATGCAACCCGATGAAACGATTAAGGAGATGTTCACGAGGTTCACTGATATAACCAACAATCTCAAGTCCCTTGGCAAAACCTACACTAACAAGGAGATGGTTAGGAAAATACTTCGGTGTCTTCCTAAAAACAAGTGGGGTCCCAAGGTCACTGCAATTGAGGAATCCAAAACCTCATGACACTAGCCTTGGATGATTTGTTAAGAAAACTTCTTACGCACGAAATTCATCTTAAAGAAGATGAAGAGGAAAAAAAGAAAAAAAAACTCAATTCAAGAAAGGAGTAGCATTCAAAACTAGAAGTGAAGATGCGTCAAGCAAAGAGGATGAAGATACTATGGCAATGATCGCCAGAGGACTGAAGAAAATGTTCAAGTCAAAGAAATTTGGTCCCAAGAAGTTCTACAAAAAGGGATCTCCATCAAGCAAAAATGAGAAGTTCTCAAAAGGTACGAAATTTCTTAACAACAAAATGATTCGAACTTAGATCCTTGTTTTGGATGTAGGTTGCCAGGACATATAGTAAAAGATTGTCCAGTCTTACAAATGAAAGCTGAAAAACTCAAGTACAAAACCAATAAGGAATTTCCATGATTGCCGCATGGAGTGATAGTGACTCTAGTGACAGTGACAAAAAATAAGAAATTGCAAACCTATGCCTTATGACGAATGATGTCTAAGAAACTGAACTTGAAAACTTGGATGAGGTCGACTGTTCTGACCTTGTTGAATATTCAAACGATGAATTAGCTCAAGCATTAATCAGATGCATTCAGTGTGAACAAGAATATTTGTCCAAAATAAAAACCTTCAAGAAGACCATTCATAATTTGCTATCTGAAAAAGAAGTATTACAGAGAGAAAATGATGATCTTCACGTAAAGATTGAACATCTTGAAAAAGAAAAGGAGGAAGTTCAATCCAAATGTGGAGCCTATGAAAAATTAGCTTTCAAATTCACCAAAGGCCAGGACAATTTGGACAAACTACTTGGTTCGCAAAGAATGTCCTTTAATAAAGAAGGCATTGGCTACAATCCCTTAAACAAGAAGACAGCATACAAAAACTTCTTTATTAAAGAGACACCCAAAAACAAATCACACATTACATGTAATTATTTCTTGAGAAACGGACACATTTCTTACTCATGTCCACTAAGAAAGACAAACAATAAAATAATTCAAGTTTGGGTACCAAAAAGAACAAGACCAAAAAACATGGTCAAAAATAATGTTGGACCCAAACTCGATGTCATGGTTAGAAAGGTTTGATTTATTATTTTGTAGGTATGCTTAAAGGCTTGTGATAATCTTTGGTATCTTGATAGCGGATGCTCAAGACATATGAGTGGTAATGAAGCTCTCTTCAATGAAATCAAGAAAAGGAAATATGAAAATGTCACCTTCAGTGATAATAAAGCCAGTAAGATCATAAGAATTGGTAAGATTGGTAAGGATCCCTCTAATTTCTTGGAAAATGTGTATCTTGTTGAAGGTTTAAAGTTCAATCTTTTAAGCATATCCCAACTCTGTGACAAAGGCAATAATGTGATATTCAATTTCTCTCATTGCATTGTTCAAAATATGCATAATGACAAGATTACTTCATATGGACCTAGAATAGACATTGTCTATGCTATTAACTTGAATAGCATTTCATCCGAAAGATTATGATGTTTTAAAGCTTCTCTTGATGACACTTGGTTATGGCATCGTAGACTAGGTCATGCTAGCATGCATATTATTGAAAAATTATCAAAGCTTGACCTAGTACATCGCTTACCCTCATAGAAGTTTGAAAAAGATCATATTTGCGATGGTTGTGTAAGAGGAAAACAAATTTGTAGTTCTTTTAAGCCCAAGAAATGCATTAGCACATCACGCCACTAAAACTACTTCATATGGATTTATGTGGTCCAATACCTATTCGTAGTCTTAGAGATAGCTCTTATATATTCGTTATTGTGGATGACTACTCCCGTTTTACTTGGGTCTCCTTCTTAAAAGAGAAAAACGAAGCATTTTATGAGTTTTTAAAACTTTGCAAACAACTACAAATTTCTAAGAATTTACCCATTGTCTCTATTCGTAGCGATCACGGTAGGGAGTTTGACAAAAAAGAATTTATTAAATTCTGCAATGATCCTGGAATTTCACACAATTTCTCAGCACCTGGAACACCTCAACAAAATGGTGTGATTGAAAGAAAAAATTGTACCTTAGAGGATATGGCTAGAATTATGCTTTATGAAAGCAGTTTGCCAACATCCTTTTGGGCAAAGGCGATTAATACCGCTAATTATGTTTTAAACCAGTGTTTGATTCGGCCCATTTTGAAAAAGACTCCCTACGAACTTTTCAAATGTCGAAAACTANATATTTCCTATTTTCGTGTATTTGGTTGTAAGTGCTTCATTCACAATAATGGAAAAGAGAGATTAGGCAAGTTTGATGCTAGAAGCAATGAAGGTATTCTAGTTGGCTATTCCATGAATAGTGAAGCCTATCATGTTTACAACAAATGTACTAAGATAATTGAAGAAAGCATTCATATTGTTTTTGATAAATCCAATGATGGTAAGCTAAGCTCTTCTTCTTCATTCCATGAGCTTAAGTTAAGTAGATATGAAGATGAAGAGGATGAAGAAGACACAAGAGCGGAGTCAAATAAGGCATGAAGAGACACATCAAGAGCCAAATGATGAAAATGACATGTCTCCACAAATGAAGGATCGCATGACACAAACGAAGAAGAACCATCACCTAGTGATCCAAATGAAGAAACTGAGGATGCACCAAGACAAGGGTACAACTACAAATCATATCATCCTCCAAATAATTTGCTTTCCGATATATCCACAGGTATACGTACTAGATCTTTTCTTCAAAACTTTGTGCATTTTCTTCATTTGTATCACTTATTGAACCTAAGAATCATTTAGAGGCCTTAGAAGACTCGAATTGGATTAATGGAATGCAAGAAGAACTTAGTCAATTTGAAAGAAACCAAGTATGGTGTCTTACCCCCCGACCCAAGGACCATCCAGTAATTGAGATAAAATGGGTGTTTCGGAACAAGTTAGATGAAAATGGGAACGTGGTGAGAAATAAGGCAATACTAGTTGCCAAAAGATATAACCAGGAAGAGGGGATAGACTATAATGAGACTTTTGCCCCTGTAGCTCGCTTAAAAGCTATTCGCATTCTTTTAGCCTTTGCATTATACATGGGTATTAAACTCTTCCAAATGGATGTCAAATGTGCCTTCTTAAATGGATTCTTACAAGAAGAAGTTTTTGTTGAACAACCCCCTGGATTCGAAAATCCTGATCTTCCTAACCGTGTATTTAAACTTCAAAAAGCCCTTTTATGGTTTGAAACAAGCTCCTCGAGCTTGGTACGAGCGATTGAGTGAATTTTTAATTGAAAATGGCTTTAGACGTGGTCAGATTGACAAAACTCTTTTTATAAAAAACAAGGGGGAGATTTTATTATCATACAAGTTTATATTGATAATATACTTTTCGGAGCTAATAACGATCTTCTTTGCAAGGAATTTTCTTACCTTATGAGCAAAGAGTTCGAGATGACCATGGTAGGTGAACTCACATTCTTCCTTGGCCTACAAATCAAACAACGGAAAGAAGGTATCTTCGTAAGTCAAGGTAAGTATGTAAGTGAATTGCTAAAGAAGTACAAAATGGACAATGCAAAACATGCTAGCACCCCCATGGCATCTAGTGCAAAGCTTGACCAAGATCTTGACGGTAAGCGAGTGAATGAGAAAACATATCGTGGCATAATTGGTTCTTTATTTATACTTAACTGCTAGTCTGCCGGACATTATATTTAGTATTTGCTTATGTGCTCGCTTTCAATCTTCTCTCAGAGAGTCACATCTTACACCGTAGAGTCACATCTTACACCGTAAAACTTACCTTCAGATACTTGGCGGGTACAAAAAATTTTAGACTTTGATATTCTAGAGGAGGAGATTTTTCTCTTGTTGGCTACTCTGACGCTGATTATGCAGGTTACAAGGTGGACAGAAAGAGCACATCCGGTACCTGTCAATTTCTCGGTCCATCTCTTATTTCATGGCACTCAAAGAAGCAAAATGCTGTGGCATTATCAATGGCAGAAGCTGAGTACATTACTGCAGGAGCATGTTGTGCTCAACTTTTATGGATCATGCAACAGTTGCGCGACTTAGGGATCCATCTTAAAAATGTTCCCATCCGTTGTGACAACACAGGTGCCATCACCATTACAAAAAATCTAGTCCAACACTCTCAAACTAAGCACATTGAGGTACGCCATCATTTCATTTGAGATCATGTTGAAAAGGTGATGTAATCTTAGAATTTGCGCCAACAAATTCTCAACTTGCTGATACTTTAATGAGGACCAATTCAATTTCATCCGTCAAGAACTTGAAATGTTTAACATTGATGCATAGATTGACGGGGAGTACTATTCAAATATCTACTATGTTGCACGATTGTAGCTCACTTATGCACGGTTCAGGGCCTTAAAGGCTGCTGACACCCAGGTTCAAGGCCTTAAACTGTAGGCCGAACCTGGTGACTTTGGTGCAACCACTTCAAGGGCCTGAATTCCTCACTTCAAGGCCTTGAATCCTAGCTGTTCGCATTAATAAAATAAAATAGTTCATCAAAACAGAAGACTCACATTTGATTCCTTCCTTTTTGGGGGCACATGGAAGAATTTACTAATTTACTAATTTTTCAATTTTTATATGATTTCTTCTAACAGAGTCTCTAATTTGCCTATTTTCTATAATACTTTCCAAATCTTCAAATTCCTTTGTTAATTTTGTTTCCAAACTGTCCAACCTGCCAAATTTTTTTTAACCGTTTTGGGTGCCTACAATATTTTGGAAACATCTGAGGTTCAATTTGGTTGCCTTAATTACTAACCCACTCTCTCTCTCCTTCTTCATC
>NCQV01047037.1:7775-20008 GCA_002740545.1 Lophocereus schottii
TGCACCGTCAGAATTTCAAAACATTATGAATGATATTTTCAATCCTTACATTCATTTCACAATAGTTTATAGAGATGATGTCCTTGTCTAGTCAAATAATGTTGACTAACACTTTAAACATCTTCATACCTTTTTACATATCATCAAGAAAAATGGATTAGATGTAATCGGCAAGATCATGTAATCACTAATCACTGAACATCACAACAAGCCCTTCTCAACCTACTCCTCTCAAATATCCTTCTTCATATTCCTTGTACTCCATCATCAGGAGCTTCGATTCAAATCATTACATCAACCTTTATCGCTTCAAATAAAGTAAGTTTTTATTCATCTGCTTTGGTTATTTCAATTTCGTTATTTCCAATTTTGTTTTAATTATCATTTCAAAATTATACTTTGCATAATATCAATTTGCTACTCCGCTCCCCTGTTGCATTAATCCCACATCTAGGCCTTAACTATTGTTCGCCTAGGTTGGTCGATCCTGTCCCTCCTAGTATCACAGCCAAGTTTGTACCTTTAGTTAGTGTCTAGCGATTGCTAGTGCTGGTCAGCTGTTGGTCAGCCCCAATAAGTCCGTTGGTCAGGCTTGTGTTAGGTGGTCCCGGTGGGATGGTCCCAGTGGTCCCGGTAGAATGTGCATGACCTCTAACTAAGTGTTCAAACGCAACTCAGATGGCTTGTTGGATTAGAGATCGTCTTAGTTTAGGTAATAGTAAGAACTCAAATGTGGTTTACAGCAAAGAAGTTAGTTGTTAAATTGATATTTCTAATTGGAAAATTCCTCAATTTGTGAGATTTGGAATTGATTTGGAATAGGGATTGCATAGGGAGGATGTGTTTGAGTATCAGAGGTCATGGTAAATTACTGAGAAATTTGAATTGTTGATAACTGAAAATAAATTATAGTTGCTGTCAGAGATGATAAACTTATAGTGGAAATATTGTAAAAAAATTTTCGTTTGAAAACTTTTGACAATAATTTACTCCGCATTGATTGGGTGTAGGCTATATGATTTGATATTGGGCTATACATGTATTGAGTATTCTAAGATTGGTTTTCCAATATTCTATGGTTTTTTCTAGATCATAACGCTGACACACGAATTGATAATAATTATATAATCATTTTGTATAAAATTCATTGAAATATGTTGATGCAATATATAAGCTAATATTTAATTGTTCTAGTTGTTGATTTATTTCTTGCAATTCTTTGCGATCATTATTGAGTCGTTTAATGACTTCAAGTTTTTCTAACTTGTACCAATATTTCGTAGATGGAAAAAAACTTACTTTATTTGAATCGATAAAGGTTGATACAAGGATTTGAATCGATAAAACTCAATATAAGGATTTTAATCAAAGCGCTTGGTGACGGAGTACAAGGGACATGGAGAAGGTTATTTGAGAGAAGGAGTAGGTTGAGAAGGGCTTATTGTAATTAGTCATGGCTTTGATGTTGATATGATAATGAGTCATGAGTCTTGATAAGGTCGAATTAAATTTGCTAGGAATACATTGATGGTACTTTGAACGTATTGTTAGGTGATTGCAGGGATGCACTTATGTAATCTTGAATTTTTTGTTGACACCTTTGAATTGTCCTGTTATTTGCATCATTAATGGCTAGGCTTCACCTTTGGACATCTTAGATATTGAATTGTAACGTCGACATAGCTGGGACAGCTCATTAGAGCATTTATTCAAAAATACTGTTCAAGACAGCTCATCAGGACAATAATTCAAAAACAGTTCAAGGTCCATTATTACTCAATACTGCATCATTTTTGACGTGGTTCCAGTCCAAGTTCAACACGAAGTGTCAATAATTCAAGATTATCGGCAGACGTTATCAGTACCAGATTCCATTTAATTTTCAATCGCTAAGGACCACTTGTACACATTTAATTCCATATTGTATTATATAAATAGATACTCCATAGCGTTGTATTAGGCATCATGTAATCGGCAAGAGCATGTAATCATCAATCACTGAACATCACAACAAGCCCTTCTCAACCTACTCCTTTTCTCAAATAACCTTCTCCATATTCCTGTACTCCATCATCAAGGGTTTCGATTCAAATCCTTGTATCAAGTTTTATCAATGCAAATAAAAGTAAGTTTTTATTCATCTGTTCTGTTCATTTCAATTTCATTATTTCAAATTTCGTTTTAGTTATCAAATTTCGTTTTAGTTATCATTTCAAAATTATACTTTGCATAATATCAGTTCGCTACTCCGGTCCCCGGCTGTATTAATTCCACATCTAGGCCTTAACTATTGCCCTCCTAGGGACAGGAATGATTGGTATATCCAAGTTTCATCAATTCAAATTTGATACAAAACACCTTAATATCAGTTTGCCACTCCGCTCCTCTACTGCATTAATCCCACATCTAGGCCTAAACTATTGCCCGCCTAGGTCCATCCTGTCCCTCCTGGTATCAGAGCCAAGTTTG
Source organism: Lophocereus schottii (assembly GCA_002740545.1). Lineage (NCBI taxonomy): Eukaryota > Viridiplantae > Streptophyta > Magnoliopsida > Caryophyllales > Cactaceae > Lophocereus > Lophocereus schottii. The sequence continues at coordinate 10,245 of NCQV01047037.1, forward strand.
TGCCTTTCGTTAGTGTCTAGCCGTTCCTAGTGTTGCTCAGCTATTGGTCAGCCATATGTCAGGTGGTCCCGGTGGGGTGGTCCTAATGATCCCGGTAAAATATGCATGACTCCTAACTAAGTATTCAAACGTAACTCAGATGGCCTCTTGGGTTAGAGATCGTCATAGTTTAGGTAGTAGTAAGAACTCAAACGTAGTTAACAACAAGGAAGTTGGTTGTCAAATTGATATTTCTAATTGGGAAATTCCTAAACAAATAATAGAAGAACCTGATGGTAGAATACTAATAAGATTTAATTCAAACAGAGAAACAGATTCAAAATATTCAGAAAACATGGAACTCCCTCGAACTTTATATTCAATGCCTTCTAAGTCCTCTAATTATGATTATTTAAAAAATAGCCATGTTGAAGATACTTAAAAAATTTATTACAAAACTCCTATAGCTGAGCCAATAGATGAAGCCACTTCATCAATAGGTTTACCAACTTACTCAACTCTACAACCTCCATCGTTTCTTTCAATTAATGTCATTTCGAAGCCCTTTGAAATCAATAAAGATTATTTACGATAAAATTTCAATTCAATAGAAAATAAAGCCAAAAGAGAATGGTTCCTTTCACACTTTGATTTAAATGCACAATCATTCATTAGACAAGAGTGGTATTCATTCATGGAAAGACACCAAGTTAATATTGCTTTCTTTAATTGGTGGGCTATGTTTGCTTCTGATAATGATCTTCCAGACCTATTTCATGTCAAAGAAATAAATACTAATAATAATTTTGCTAAAAAATAGACACTCAAAAATGGTCAAATAATTACTTCTTTTACTCCTCCATTAGAAGAAATTATATTACCTGCCCCTAAGGTAATATTCCAATCATTCCATTCAAAATAGGTAAAAATGATCCAAAAAATAATCAAATAATTCTAAGTGACATTAAAAAGTATATCATCAAAATAATTATACAAAGCAAGTATTACATATAGTATCTCAACAAGTCAATATGGTCTCTACTCAAGTTGAAGCTATTGCTAAAAAACAAGAAATTGATTCATTAACTGAAAAATTAGAAAATTTAGATATTAATGATATGAAAAAGAATAAGCCAAACTTTTTAAATGATATTGCAAAACGTCATATTCAAAATAAGACGCTCAAATAAATTAGAACTACTAGATAGTAGTATTCCTTTAATTCCAAAAATTGATGAAAAATTAAAAGAAGCAGAAACTTCAACTCACAATCCAGTTAACAATACAGTTAATATTTTAGAAAAAGATTTATCTCAATCAGATGATGATCTACAAAATATTAATAAAATATATAAAAAAGAAATTTCATATTATTCCCGGCAAGCTCCTCCAGATCTTCACCTTGAAAGTAGTAAAATAATAATTACTGAAAACTTTGTTGGTGATTCAATATATGAATGAAATATTGATGGTCATAGTGACCATGAAATATTTGTAACACTCCAACGAATGTTAGTTGCTTATACAGCTTATTCTGCTAAACGTGCAACCGATTTATAAGCTTTTGATTTATGAACCTCTTAATTCACTAGTATACTCAAAAATTGGTGGGAGAATTATATTTAAGAAGAGCAACGTAATAAAATCAGAACTCACACAAATTCTCAAAAACAACTAGGCAATATGGAAATATTAATCTATACAATTGTTACTAATTTTCTTGAAAGTCCTAAAGATATTAATGTTGCAACAGATATTGTTTTAACAAACTTAAGATGCCAAACTCTCGAAGATTACAATTGGTATAAAGATAAATTTTTAACATACCTATTAAAAAGAGAAGATTGTCGTTAGCCTTATTGGAAAGAAAAATTTATCTCAGGATTACCATTTTTATTTTATCAAAGAATATTCAATAAATTAAGTGAAGTCATTGGCAAAGGTCCAACTCCATTCGAACAAATTATGTTTGATCAATTATTAAGTTTTATTAAAAAAGAAGGAATTTCATTATGCAATGAGTTAAAATTACAGGCAAGATATTCAATAGGTAGAGCCACTAAACGAAAAGAATTAACTTCTTTTTGTGAAGCATTTTGCCTTCCAAAGTTAGAAGCTCCATCAGTCAAACAACGTAGAAATACTCAAATTAGTAAGATGAAACAATATACTACAAGAAAGCCAAATTATAAAAAAATTAAGTCCTAAAAAGACTACTACAAAACAGGAAGTCGATAATACTAATACTTGTCATAAATGTGGCAAACTAGGTCATTATGCAAAAATTTGTAACCTTAAAAAGAAACTAAATGAAATTTGTGCAGAATATCCAAATATTCAAGACAAATTAATTTCATTATTTGAACTCAAAGATACATCTAGTCAATCAGAAAATTCATCGTACTCCTCTGATTATGAAGATAATAATATCAATGAATTAGAAAGTGATTCAAGTGAATATTCATCAGGTAATAAGTCTTCAAGATTATGCTATAAATGCATTAATGTTATAACTACTAATAATAATGAAAAAGAATTTTTATTAGATTTAATTGAACAAATTCAACATACAGAATTGAGAAAAGAGTANNTATAAAAACTCAAAAGTATATTAATGAAAGAAGATTCTTTAGAACCTCCTCATAAGATAAGTATCAATAAAATATTTGAAACACATGGGATTCCTAATATTTTAACGGCAGTTAATATTTATGAATTCAAAAACGAAGTTAATATATTAAAAGAACGAATTAAAAATTTGAACAAAGATTTATGTTCATTACAGATAAAAGATCTTGAATTAGAAATAAGATTAACATTAATAGAAAACAGACCTTCTTCAAACATTTAATCAAAAGATACACCTACAGATCAACAATTTGTTTCAAAAATTAATCAAATAAATTTTCAAAAATGGTATATTCATATTACTCTTAAAATCAAAGACAGCTTTGAATTCAATACTATTGCACTATTAGATAGTGGTGCAAATCAGAATTGCTTAAAAAAAGGATTAATTCCCTCTATGTATTATGAAAAAAAACAAAAGAACGTCTCCATGATGCTAATGGTATGGCATTACAAATTAAGTATAAATTATCAAATGCTTACATATACAATCAAGGATATTGTTTCAAAAACTCATTCATTTTAGATATAAGTCAAGAAGTTATTCTTGGAACTCCTTTTATTACTCAAATTTATCCATTTAAAGTAGATCAAATTGATGTGCATATAGAAATTATGGGAACTACAATATCATTCAAATTTGTTAGAGAGCAGGAGGGACAGGATCGACCTAAGCGGGTAATAGTGAGGGCCTAGATGTGGGATTAATATACCAGGGAAGCGGAGTAGCAAATTGATATTATGCAAAGTAGAATGTTGAAATGATGATTAAAATGAAATTGAAAATAACGAAATTGAATAACCAAAGCAGATGAACAAAATTTTTCTTTATTTGAATCGATGGAGGTTGATACAAGGATTTGAATCGATAAGATGCGATACAAGGATTTGAATCGAAACTCTTGGTGATAGAGTACAAGAAATATGGAGAAGGCTATTTGAGAGAAGGAGTAGGTTGACAAGGGCTTGTTGTGATATTCAGTGGTTGATGATTACATGCTCTTGCCGATTACATGATGTCTAATACAACGCTGTGGAGTATCTATTTACAGAATACAATATGGAATTAAATGTGTACAAGTGGACGGTAGAGATTAAAAATTAAATGGAATCTGGTGCTGATAACGTCTGCCGACAATCTTGAATTATTGATGCTTCGTGTTAAACTTGGACTGGAACCACGTCAAAAGTGAAACAATATTAAGTAATAAATGCTCTAATGAGCTGTCCCAAACGGTGTTTAGATAAGCTGTCTTGAACAATATTCTTGAATAATTGCTCCGGTGAGTTGTCCCGAACAGTGTTTTGATAAGCTGTCTTGATAGTGACGTTGAATATATCCTAACGATGAGTCATGGTCTTACATAATTGCTTGTCTGGCTGAGTCATTACCTATCTTGATGAGTCATTACCTTTGATGTTGACATGATAATGAGTCATGAGTCTTGATAAGGCAGAATCGAATTTTGCTGGGAACACATTGATGGCATTTTGAACGTATTCTTAGGTGATTGCAAAGATGCACTTAATTGATCTCAAATTGTTTGTTGACACCTTTGAATTGTCCTGTCATTTGCATCATTAACGGCTAGGCTTCATCTTTGGACATCTTGGACATTGAATTGCAACATGGACATTACTTTAAATTGTGAACTTGGATATCACATTGCTTTGAATAGAACTTGGATATCCTCTCCCGGGGGCTTGAGATTGAATGGTGTGGGAAATGAGGAAATCCTGTAAAATAAAATTTTGTAAGGAGATAATGGCCCTTACTTTGCCAAAAATCAAGACCTTTGCGGGCTCTTTACTTATTTTTATTTTTGTATATTTTTTTTTTGTTTTTTTTTGAATAACGACTAGGAGTAGAAAATCTACTAAATAGTCATAGGGATCTTGAGTACAAGGACCACCCCATGTGACAAAGGATGAATCAAATTTGTAGTAAACTGTGATTAGTAGCGAAAATGGAAGTAATCATCTTGTAGAAATCTGCAACGTAACCCATATTTTGTGGGAACAAGACAAGAAGCATCTATTTGGAATGGATACTGTAATGCTATGAGGACTTGAGTATGACTTTGATCAATTGGACAAATGTAACCATCTGGAAATACTTTGGAAACAGATTTGAAAATATGAGGTTCAAAAACTGTCCAATATTCAAACTATTTATGGAACCACTTGAAATAATTAATATACCCAATGGGCATAACGATAAGAACTGAATGATTATTAACATCTTGAACAAGTGTTTGATAAACTTTGCTAAGTTTGAGCTAACTATAAAATGATATTTCAGAGGAATTGTACAATTCTTGATAATCAATGCATTTTCATTGCATCCTGGCCCATTGAATGATAAGTAGTAGAGTTCATGATCACGGAGATAGAATAAGAGAGGTTCATGTGGAAAATTTGGTAGTTGTATGGAATTGGAGTCATTGAGTACTTGTAAACTTTTGCCATTGTCGTTGTCGTTCATGGTGAGACTTGTGTGGAAATGTTGAAATGAGGCCTGAGGAAATTCTTCAGTTTGTGAGATTTGGAATTGATTTGGAATGGGGATTGCATAGGGAGGATAGGTTTGAGTATCAGAGATCATGGTAAATTATTGAGAAATTTGAATTGTTGATAACTGAAAATAAATTATAGTTGTTATCAGAAATGGTGAACTTACAATGGAAATATTGTAAAAAAATTTTTCTTTGAAAACTTTTGAAAATAGTTTACTTCGCATTAAATGAGTGTAGGCTATATGATTTGATATTAGGCTATGCATGTATTGAGTATTCTAAGATTGGTTTTCCAATATTCAATGGTTTTTTCTAGATCATGATGCTGACACACGAATTGATAATAATTATGTAATCATTTTGTATAAAATTCATTAAAATCTGTTGGTGCAATATATAAGCTAATATTTAATTCTTCTAGTTGTTGATTTATTTCTTACAATTCTTTGTGATCATTATTGAGTCATTTAATGACTTCAAATTTTTCTAATTTGTACCAATATTTCGGATTGCCACATTCAATTATATTGATTTGTCTTGATATTGAGGTGTTTTGTAATAAAGATAAATCTTTTTGATAAACAGGTGTAACAAATTTGAATGATATTGTAGTTCCCATAATTTCTGTATGCACACCAATTTGATCTAATCTAAATGGATAAATTTGAGTAATAAAAAGAGTTCCAAGAATAACTTCTTGACTTATATCTCGTATTAAAATGAATGAGTTTTTGAAACAATATCCTTGATTTCATATGTAAGCATTTGATAATTTACACTTAATTTGTAATGCCATACCATTAGCACTATGAAGTCGTTCTTTTGTCTTTTCATAATATATTGAGGGAATTAATCCTTCTTTTTATACAATTTTGATCTGCACCACTATCTAATAGTGCAATAGTATTGAATTCAAAATTATCTTTGATTTTAAGAGTAATATGAATATTCTATTTTGGGAAATTTATTTGATTAATTGTTGAAACAAATTATTAATCCGCAGGGGTATCTTTTGATTGAATGTTTGAAGAAAAAGGTTTTTTTTCTATTAATGTTAATCTTGTTTTTAATTCAAGATCTTTTGCCTGTAAGAACATAAATCTTTGTGCAAATTTTTAATTTGTTCTTTTAATATATTAACTTTGTTTTTTAAGACTTGAATATTAACCACCTTTAAAATATTTGGAATCTCATGTGTTCCAAATATTTTATTGATACTTACTTTATGAGGAGGTTCTAAAGAATCTTCTTTTATTAATATACTTTTGAGTTTTTGTAAATATTTTTTTGTTAATTCTGTATCTTGAATTTGTTCAATTAAATCTAATAAAATTTTTTTTCACAATTATTAGTAGTTATAGCATTAATAAACTTATAGCATGATCCTGAAGACTCATTACCTGATGAATATTCACTTGAATCACTTTCTAATTCATTGATATTATTATCTTCATAATCAAAGGAGGGCGATGAATTCTAATTGAATAGGTGTATCTTTGAGTTCAAATAATGCAATTAATTTATCTTGAATATTTGGATGTTCGCCATATATTTCATTTAGTTTCTTTTTAACTTTACAATTTTTTGCATAATGACCTAATTTGCCACATTTATAACAAGTACTAGTGGTATCGACTTTCTATTTTGTAGTAGTCTTTTTAGGACTTAATTTTTTATAATTTGGCTTTCTTATAGTATATTGTTTCTTCTTACTGGTGTGAGTTTTTCTCCGTTTTTTGATAGATGGTACTTCTAGTTTTGGAAGACAAAAGGCTTCACAAAAAGAACCTAATTCTTTTTGTTTAGTGGCTTTACCTGTTGAATATCTTACTTGTAATTTCAATTCATTGGATAATAAAATTCCTTCTTTTTTAATAAAACTTAATAACTGACCAAACATAATTTGTTCGAATGGAATTGGACCTTTGCTAATGACTTTACTTAATTTATTGAATATTCTTTGAGAAAATAAAGATTGTAATCCTGAAACAAATTTTTCTTTTCAACAAGATTGACGACAATCTTCTCTTTTTAATAGGTATGTTAAAAATGTATCTTTATACCAATTGTAATCTTCGAGAGTTGGGCATCTTAAGTTTGTTAAAAGAATATCTGTTGCAGCATTAATATCTTTAGGATTTCCAAGAAAATTAGTAACAACTGTATAGATTAATGTTTCCATATTGTCTAGTTGTCCTTGAGAATTTGTATGAGTTCTGATTTTATTACGTTCCTCTTCTTGAATATAATTCTCCCACCAAATTTTGAGTATACCAGTGAATCCATAGGTTAATAAATCAAAAGCTTGTAAATCGGTTGCGCATTTAGTAGAATAAGTTGTATAAGTAATTAACATTCGTTGGAGTGTTACAAATATTTCACGGTCACTACGACCATCAATATTCCATTCAAAATAGGTAAAAATGATCTAGAAAATAGTTAAATAATTCTAAGTGACATTAAAAAAGTATATCATCAAAATAATTATACAAATCAAGTATTACATACACTGTCTCAACAAGTTAATATAGTCTCTACTCAAGTTGAAGCAATTGTTTAAGAAACAAGAAATTGATTCATTAACTGAAAAATTAGGAAATTTAGATATTAATGATACGAAAAAGAATAAGCCAAACTTTTTAGATGATATTGCAAAACCTCTATTCAAAATAAAATGCTCAAATAAATTAGAACTACCAGATACTAGTAATCCTTTAATTTTAAAAATTGATAAAAAATTAAAAGAAGCAGACTTCAACTCACAATCCAGTTAACAATACAGTTAATATTTTAGAAAAAGATTTATCTCAATCAGATGATGATCTACAAAATGTTAATAAAATATATAAAAAAGAAATTTCATATTATTCCAAGCAAACTCCTCCAGATCTGCACCTTGAAAGTGCTAAAATAATAATTACTGAGAACTTTGCTAATTTTGAAATGATAATTAAAAACGAAATTGGAAATAACGAAATTGAAATGAACAAAATAGATGAATAAAAACTTACTTTTATTTGAATTGATAAAACTTGATATAAGGATTTGATCGAGCTCTTGATGATGGAGGACAAGGGATATGGAGAAGGCTATTTGACAGAAGGAGTAGGTTGAGAAGGGCTTGTTGTGATGTTCAGTGATTAGTGATTACATCCTCTTGCTGATTACATAATACCTTATACAACGCTATGGAGTATCTATTTATAGAATGCAATATGGAATTAAATATATACAAGTGGACGGTAGAGATTGAAAATTAAATGGAATCTGGTGCTGATAACGTCTGCCGACAATCTTAAATTATTGATGTTTTGTGTTGAACTTGGACTGGAACTACGTCAAAAGTGAAACAATATTGAGTAATAATGGACCTTAGACTATTCTTGAATTATTGTCCTGATGAGCTGTTTTGAACAGTATTTTTGAATAAATGCTCTGATGAGCTATCCCGAACAGTGTTTTGATAATCTGTCTTGATAGTGGCGTTGAATATATACTGGCGATGCGTCATGATCTTGCATAATTGCTTGTCTGGCTATGTCATTATCTTTGATGTTGACATGATGATGAGTCATGAGTCTTGATGAGGCAGAATTGAATTTTGCTGGGAACACATTGATGGCATTTTGAACGCATTGTTAGGTGATTGCAGAGATGCACTTAATTGATCTTGAATTGTTTGTTGACACCTTTGAATTCTCCTGTGATTTGCATCATTAATGGCCAGGCTTCATCTTTGGACATCTTGGATATTGAATTGCAATGTGGACATTGCTTTGAATTGTGAACTTGGATATCACATTGCTTTGAATTGAATTTGTGAACTGGGATATCACATTGCTCTGAATTGAACTTCCTCATTTCCCACACCACTCAATGTCAATCCCTCGGGAAGGGATATCCATGTTCAATTCAAAGCAATGTGATATCCAAGTTCACAATTCAAAGCAATGTTCACGTTGCAATTCAATGTCCAAGATGTCCAAAGATGAACAATTAATGACGCAATTCAAGGCGTTAACAATGCAATTCCACGTGTCAACAATCAATTCAAGATCAATTAAGTGCATCCCCGTAATCACCGAACAATATATTCAAAGTGCCATCAATATGTTCCTAACAAATCCAATTCGGCCTGATCAAAACTCATGACTCATCATCATATCAACATCAAAGGCATGACTCATCACGACAAGCAGTTCAAATGATCCGAGCAATAATTCAAGAATACTGTTCAGGACAGCTTATCTAAATATTGCTCGGGACAGCTCATCAGAGCATTTATTCAAGAATACTGTTTAAGACAGCTCATCAGGACAATAATTCAAGAATAGTCCAAGGTCCATTATTACTCAATACTGTTTCACTTTTGACGTGGTTCCAGTACAAGCTCAATACGAAGCATCAATAATTCAAGATTGTCAGCAGATGTTATCAGCATCAGATTCCATTTAATTTTCAAGCTCTACCGTTCACTTGTACACATTTAATTTCATATTGTACTCTATAAATAGATACTCCATAGCATTGTATTGGGGAGGATGTAATCGGCAAGACTCATGTGTATATATTTATACATACATATACATATATATATATATATATATATATATATACATACATACATACGTACATACATAC
>NCQV01047059.1:2080-15882 GCA_002740545.1 Lophocereus schottii
CTGGAATAGTAATTCTCACCTAGAATCATATTTGACGACTTTGCTTGCGCCAATAAAAATGAAACTCCATTCGAGCAAAATAATCCAAGGCATGTTTGTCTGATAATTATTACCTCATGAGTTACTTTCATATTCAAACTTGTTAAGGAAAGTAGGAACAAAAAAGACAATATAAAAACTAGGAGGATTAAAACAACACATGTGCAGGGCATTAATGTACTTCAAGGCATCAATTGTGTCAGTACTGCAAGCAATGCAATGACTGCACCATGATGATCCACTTTTTATGCCACATAATCAATATTATCAACGTCCTGCGCAAACGAGAAATAGGAATTGAACCTATGTCATTGAACTCAGCATCACAACCCCACACATAGACAACCAGACCAGAAAAAAAAGGATTGAAAGTGGTGTTGATAGCTACTTGTCAGTAAGAAAGGAGAGGGGAACAAAAGCCTTCCAATGAAGGAGCGCACTAGAGATACAACATTTTCAGCAAAGTTCAGAAACATGCATATTCCAAAAAAAAAAAAGAAATCCAAAAAAAGAAAGGAATGGAAGTTGTGTTGATAGTTACTTTGTAGTATGGCAATTTTTTGATAACATGTATATTCAATGACAGGCTTAAAAGCCCTAGCAGGATTAAGCATGAAGAGAGATATGTAAAGAAATTCCAAAATTAGATCAAGAGTTTTATAATTTCTAACAGATGGATAAAACATTATACTTGAAACCTCAAACCATCCAAGCTAAATTCATCTAGACATTTATCAAATCTCCATAATCAATCCCAAATCTCAAATTAAAATTAGAAAAAGCCAACCAAGCAACCAAATTCGAAATCTCACAATTAAAAAGTAAACAAAAGTCCAAATGGAATGAGAAACTGAATGAACTCCTGGATATGCTTCTTTTGAGCAGCAAGCATCTAAGAATGCACTCCTTGTGAAAGACATCCCCTTTAGGGTAAGAGCGAGGATCGATGAGTGCTTTCAAGCAAAGACAACAACCATCAAAGGGTTTAATTGAATCTTCGTCAAAATGCTCATCATATGCAAAACAATTGAGGTCGTTGTTGTTCTTCTAGTGTCTCACAACATTATAGACACCTCAAAGGTGATTCCTTTTGTGAAATGCCCAAAAATGATAAATCGATCGAATAAGACTTGGTGACACCCAAATATTGAAATGTAGAGCTCTAAAATGTTGTGATAAACTCGTTTAGTCTTTTATGAAATGTTCTAGCATCCCGTAACCCACACATCCAAACCCAAAGATGCCCATCATAGACTAATCGGGCCTAAAAAGTCCACAAATACGCAATAAATGGACAGTGTTCAACATCTGGTTGAGATTCATTCCATATATTTCATGTCACTCTAGGCTGCACAAAACTATTCAGTTTTAATCACATACTATGCACAAAAATATGGTAAGCAACGGAAAGGATATAAGTCTATTATTTAGACATGCATTGATAATGACACATGTTTTCCATTTTACTTATGTCTTCTTCCACAATTATTTAAAAATTATGATATCAATTTCATTAGAAACTAACGCAAACTAAAGAAAAAAAATCACCCCAATCAGAAGTCAGATGTGAATGTTACGGCCAGACAAAAATGCAATGTCTACAGCCCAGCCTATTAACTCAGCGGGCCTCATGCCTAATAGATTCTGATCACTGCCTCCTTTCTTCCCAATCTCCTTAAAACCCTAGCCATTGACCTAAGTCGATAAAAACCTAGGCCACATAGCACCAACTCATAAGAAACCTTAAGAAACCCTCGCTTTCTATAGCAATAAATCCAGGCCCTCAGCTATCCTGCGAACACAGAACATAAACCTCGTAGAATCTCTAAAATAATATTGAGAGGTTCAAAGAAGCTAACCAAACCTTCTCAAATCTATTCCCAAAGCCCAAGGCACAAATTAAGGATCAATATACTCAATCCAGGGTAAGTCACTCAGCTAGGTAGCTTAAGGGCACTAATCTTTTAATGCTACCTTTATCTTTTTCCCTTCCTTTTTACTTTTGTTTAGCTTTATTTAATTCCAAAAATATAACCTTTGGAAATCTAATCCCCACCCACTATAAATATTTAACTTAATCATTTCCCTTGTTTAAATTGATGTTTTAATTTACTATTATTGTATTCAGTATGTTGCACGGTTGCTTTCTTTCAATGTGGCCATTTATTTCTCACTTAATTAGTTAAGGTCATTAGTGGTGATGGGTGATATCATGTTGCATTCTACCACAATCTAGTACTTTTCTCCTGAAATAAGATCCTTGGTTAGAACCTATGGATTCAAACGGTTTTCTCTCCATGAATTATTTGAGGGCATTTCGAAAACCGCTTTATAGCAAACCAATTGTCCCTTTCGATGTCCCTTTTGAATATACTTTGTTTTATAGAGTAGACTATGTTTTGCATGTTTTCCATGCATCATGTAGGTATCGGATCCATGCATGAATCCATCTAGGTCCATCTATATTCCTAAACTATGTTGTTCTAGGCAAACCAAATCAAGGTCATACTTGGGCGTTGTATAGGTCCACGATTCATCTAAGATAGACTTAGACCTAGCGTAGGCCCATGGGCCAACTATCCAAGCCCAAATTAGAACCTATCAAAAGTAAGGCCGAATTTCATCTAAAACCAATAGCATAAATACATCATCTTGACCATCCTGTCAAACCTAGCCTAAACCTTCAAGCCATTGTCCCCTTTGACATGACATTTTCTCAACCTATGTCTAAGACCATTGACCTTTTGTGTTCCATTACCCTCCTCCATTGCATTCCTGCTTTCAAACTATCCCCATATTGCTCAGGATAAGGAAGATGAGAGAGGAGATGCTTAGAATACAGGCTAATAAAAATTACTCCTAATGGCGAGCCCATAAGTAAGTCAATAATAGGACATCTTAGTGAAGTGATTGCAAAATCCATGAGCATAAAACTTTGGGTATGGATTTTGGACAAGGAGTTAAGAACCCTAAGCGTAAAAGTTCCATTAGGTCATTTAGGGAATCACCTCAAATACCATAAAAGACGAAAAAAGGGTTACTTTAGGTTATGCCAAATTGACCCACCTTAGGCTAGTCTTTAATACTAAACCTAAGAACTTAGAATGAATTTGCGTAATTGCTTAGAAAGGGCTCTCCCATCCACCTAGGATAGTGATGCGTAATTGCTTAGAAAGGGCTCTCCCATCCACCTAGGATAGTGAGATAAGAGACTAAACATATTAGTAAAATCCCTTTAATTTTATACTTCAACTACTATGCTCACTATATAACTCCACAATAAAGGATCCAATGAGCACCACCAATTCCTTAAAATCGGATTTATAACTGAAGTCAAGGAGTTCATTTATCCACTAACCTTCCTTTTTTTAGCCTAAATGTTAAAATTTCAACAATTTCATAATTCCTAACACTATCAATTTTTTCCATTCCTTTGCAAGACTGCTTTTGTCCAATGATGAATTTAGGGCTAAAAAAATGAACGAGCACCTTGAAAACAAGGAGAGCAATAAAAATGTAGAAGGAGAGAAATAAAATAAAAAAGGAAGTAAAGATTCCAATTAGTTATCTTCAAAATGGAAAGCTCAGAAATTCTTGTGCAATAAGTCTTGCCGCTTTAAAGGATAAACCCAGGATAAGTGGCCTTCATTGGTAACCAAGATTATTATCTTTATCAAACATGATAAATCACCACTTGGAACCCTTTGAGCATTCAAATTAGCCTATTTCTTTCATAACTAGTTCCAGTTCAACCAAGGAATGTGAGTTTGTCATAGATCACATCGAAATTAGTAGTAAAAGAAAGGGACTTCAAACCAAATGGTCTAATCGAAATGGAAAAGAGAAAAAAGAGAAAAAAGTAAAAAGGCTAAAAAATTGAAAAATATAAAAAAAATATTGAAAAGAAGAAGAAAAAAGAAAGAAAGAAATTGCTGATTAACATTAACTTCATTACCATGCACACTTGGGGATTTCATAAGGGTTATTTGATCCTTCATAGTAATTCCCTTCCTTTGGCACCATAATCCTAAAGCCTAAATTAAATTTAGGCTTATCCTAAATCTTGAACTATGATTGGGCTGATTCCATTTTGGAGACGTAAGTAACTTCAAGAGCCTAGGTTGCAAAGATTCAATTCCATTGGATCCTTTGATCTTCAGAAGAAAAAGAAAAATAAAATTGGTTAGCTCGAAAACTTGCAAAGGCACACTAGGCCAGAGGAATGTGAAAATGGAACCCTGTGTTTCAGGAGAAAGAAGCATTCTATTGCTCAATTCTTATAAAACTAGGCATGGATAAACAATTCATCCACTTTACTAATTCTTCATAATCATCATAACCTCCAATCTCATCTCCATTCTAGATTCATGACTCTTTGCCTGAATTATGACTGCAAAGTTAAGAGTAGATACTCGATCTATATTCTTAACATTTCCATATGAGCACTCACTCATTATGCCAGACAACGTCTTTCTCATATTTTCGTAGACAATTAAGGCCTACATCATTGTAGGAGATAACCTTATTCTTTATTCTAAACTAGACACTACTCTAGGGACCACAAAACAAAAAAGCATTTTTGTTTGCCATGGCCCTAGACGTTTTGGGCTCCTGTTATAATAAGCAGAGATTGTGATTTCTTCAAAACATGAGCATTTTTAGTAAACTAATGGTCACCTATTTCTTTAAAGAAAGATTGCCTATCCTAAATAGCTTATACCTTATGACATTGATGGATAAACTGGTAGGGCAATAAGGAATTGAGTGGCAAACAACAAGAACAACTCACACTCACATACTAGATTGAATCATAGCTAAACTAACCACACTTATAACAATAAAAACTGAATCTAAGAAGGATAAGACTCACCACCAACTAAGATTCAGGGCCCTTGGCTACAAAGTGGATAAGATGCACCAATAATTGCCAGCCAAGACTCACTAGATCATCACCTAATCTGGCCTAAGATAGGGATAAGCTAGAGTGAATTTTACGGGAAAGGAGTTTTTCTCAACTTTCACTCATTCAACAATAGATCACACGCAGATGAAAATTAGGCTTTTAAAGCAAGCCTCACTCTGCTCAATGACTAAACTAATTTACAAAGAATACTAAAAATATTAACTTAATAGCAAAGTAATCAACCTAATTTTGACACCTCTTTTATTTGCTAATCTGACCCAAGGAGGTGCCAAGCTAATACAGCATCCTAGCTCTCCTAATAATGGCCAATGGGTGCAAGTTATGGCTTCAAACCTTGAGGACTCCCTGGGCAAAAGAAGATGGGTAGCAGCCTAAAATCCAGTGGATCAAAGGAATTTCTAGTGATTTTATGCTCGATAAAACTTAGTGCAAACAAATCTAATTTTATAACTTTATAGCCACTTCAGTTAATAGTTTTGACGGCCTTTCAAGTCCTAAAACTTGCCAAAAGGTTATTGCATCATGTGGATCAAGCATACTCTCAAAACTAAACCTACTGGATTGAGAACCTTGCAGGGTATGCTGCGTGGCTAATTCTGTTTCCTTGAGCTTTCTAAAAGTTTTGGGGTAACTTCCATTATCTACTAGCTATGTTGTAAGCTATTTAAAATGAGTTAAGTTACTCCTAAGTAAGTTCTAATTCCTTAGTTAATTAGATGGAAGAACGTAGGCTTGTAAAAGAAACACTAGGCATTCAGTTGAACTAGCACCTTCACTCAAAGTGTCTTAGACCATGGACTAGATTGCTTGAGCTGGAGTGACTTAAGTTTAGCTAAACACATAGTGATCTCTAGATAAGTACCCATAGAGCAAATAATTTTAGAGCCATTTTGATGCATTTTTAGGGGATTCATAAGTTTTACACTTACATTTTACCCCAAAAATCCCGTTTTACACTTGGGTATAGTGCTTTGATGACTTTTATAGGTTTGGAGACCTTTTTGATGAAGAATTCACCTTTAAGAGTCATCTTTATGACTAAGCATGGATGCCCCCAGTCACCATGCCCGCAGAAGAAAGAGAAGAATAGAAGAACACTGAGGCAGTGGACACCATGGTCAGCCTATGGTGAAGGCCACAGTCCATGGTAGACCTCTTTCCCACGAGGCTGATTGTTTTCGCATGGCTTTTCAACTTCCAAGCAGTTTTAAATATCTTTTATTCGTGTAACTGTTCGGCTACCAGCAGCTTTGCTATAAAAAGAGCTCGTAGCCTCATTTCAACACGCATCCCATTCCATTCCTTTTCCTCTCTTCAAGTAGATTAGGATCTTAGAGAGAGTTGAGAGCAAGCAGAAGAAGAAGATTTGCGAGGAAGTAGGATCGGGTTCTGCAATCGAAAGATTCAAGCATGCATTTTGGCTAAGAAAATTCTTATCTCTTTTCTTCTCTTTTTTTCTTTCGATTTATCATTTTAGAATAGTTAGATGTTTAATTTAATTATGCGCGAATAGTTTAATTTTTGTCTACGAATTTAGTAGTTTATCAAACTATTGTTGGATTATGTTTTAATTTAAAGGATTGTGCTTATTTTCATGATTGGTTTGATTTTCTTCTATCGAGTGATTATCATGTTATTAGTAGATTTTTGGCCAAAATTTCCTTGTACACTTGAAATAATCGGGCGAAAAACTGAAAGGTGGTATTTGGTTATTGGATTGCTTGATAAAACCTTGCGTAACTTCGTCTCGAAAGAAAAATTTACATGCTAGGGGGGCTAGAAAGTGATCGAAGATAATTAACTTTGATTAAGACAAATTAGTTCAAAAGAAAAACTTTGCTTAGTTTTGGTAAATTTGGTTGAGTTCTAAAGAATAGAGTAAATTTTTGGATAGATTGCAGTTTCTCGAGATTAACCGATTAGATAAAAGCACATGTTCATCATTTTGATCCGATCAACTTTCATAACTACATAAATTCCTAGACATATTTTTCCTTAACTGATTTAAAAATTAGTAAATTAGAAGTTGTTAAATCAAACCCTTTGAATTAGAATNNNNCTTAGCATATTCTGATAGACAAAACTCGATAGATTACATTAGTCCCTGGGGAACGATATCTTTTATCTATATTATGACTACCATGCACTTGTGGTAGTGGTCATCTCCTTCATCCTCCCCTTGTGGAAGAGAATGTTACCTTAAATTCTCTAGGGGTTCATCATGCACGTAAGGGCTCAAGTCTACCACATTTAAAGTGGCTGATACTCCATAATCTCCTCGTCGCTGAACTTTGTATGCATGATCATTGATTCCTTCAAGAATCACAAATGGACCATATGCCCTTGGCTTTAGTTTAGACCTTCTCTCTGTGGAAATCTCTCCTCTATTAGATGGACCCATACAATGTCTGTAGGTTAAAACACAATCTATATTTTGTGTTTGTTTGTAAGGGATTGGCAAATAGCATTACTTCTCTCGAGTTTTTGTCCCACTCTAGTATGTAGGTCCTAGATTTTCTTGATCCTCTTCTCAGCATCCACACTAGGCTTCCCTTCAATGGCTCTTAGGACTAGATCTCAGGGGGTAAGAGGATAAATCCCATAAACTATCTAGAATGGAGTCATGGCAATGGTCTTGTATGGGCTTCTGTTATATGCAAACTCCACAAGAGGTACAAGAGATCCTAGGCCATGACTTGAGTTTTGGTCAACACTCTTAGGATTATCTTTAGAGTTCTATTAGCGACTACAATCTAGCCATTAGTTTTGGGATGTCAGGTGGTGCTGAACTTGAGTTTGGTGCCTAGCTTTTTCTATGGAGCAATCCAGAAATGGGAAAGGAATTTTGTATCCCTGTCTGAAATAATAGGTCTTAGGACACCATAGGGCCTCTTGACTTCCTTAAAGTATGGTCCAGCAACTTAGGTGGCATTATTTATCTTTATACAAGCTATGAAATAAGCCATCTTTAAGAACCTATACCCAACCACAAAGATTGAGTCCTTGGCCCTCTATGTCATTGGAAATCCCAGCATAAAATCCATACTTACATTGGTCCAAGGGCCTAGAGGTACTGGAAGGATTGTATACAGTGCTTGAGGTAAAGAGTGACTCTTGGCTACTTTGCAAGTACCACACCTCTTTAGGATGTCTTAGGCATCCTTATACATACTAAGTGATAATGCTCCTTGATCATACTAATTGTCCTACTTTCCCCATAATGGCCTGCTAAATCCTGCTCATGTACCTCTCTGATTAGTAATCTCTTGTTCCACACTTATGAACATACAATCTGGTTCCTCTAAACAAGTATTCTTTCTAGATACTCTCATGTTGGCTTCCTCTTGCAAGGCTCATAGAACTTGTTGAAATCCTTATCTTTCTCAGACAGACCCTAGAGGTGCTCAAACCCCATAAAACAAGTCTCTTATTGACATAGGTATAAGTGCCTTCTAGGTAAAGCATTAACTCCATGATTCATTTTTCCCTAGTTGTGTTTAACGGTGAAATAGAATGACTGAAGGTATTCCACCTACTTTCCATGCCTAACATTGAGTTTGTTTTGCCCCTGGATGTACTTTAGGGCCTCATGATTAGAACGAAGGATAAACTCACTAGCTATAAGATAGCGACTCCAGTGTTCTAAGCATCTAATGATGGCATAAAATTCCTTGCCACATGTAGAATATTTTCTCTTAAAGTCACTTAGCTTTTCACTTAAATAAGCTAAGGGCCTTCGTTCTTGAGTAACTCCTCTAACTCCTGCACTAGAGGTATCACTCCTAGCTTCAAACATGTTCTCAAAGCATGGAAGGGCTAGAACAGGAGCTTGAGTGAGCGTGCTTCTAAACTTTCCAAAGGCTTGATGAACCTTAGAGTTCCACTGGAACGAAGTTACCTTGATCACCTCAGTCTTTGCTACCACAATGGTGTTAAAGTTCTAGATGAATCTTCTATAAAATGAAGGTAATCCATGAAAGCCTCCCATATCATGGATGCTTTTATGAGTTGGCCAGCTCTTACTACCCTCTATCTTGCTTTCATCCACCTAGATACCATTAGCATTGACTTTGTATCCTAAGAGTATGACCTCATCAGTAAAAAAGGAACATTTCTTAAGATTGCCATATAGTCGTTCTTGTTTAAGCACTTGTACAACCTGCTTTAAACAGTCAGAATGATGCCCCGCTATTTTGTTACAGGTTAAGATGTTATCCAAATAGACAACCACAAATGTCGTAATAAAGGGCATGAACACCTGGTTGATAAGCCTCATGAAACGGCTAGGTGAATTTTAATGCCAAATGGCTTGACTAACGATTCATACAAACCTCCCATGGTTTTAAAGGTTGTCTTCCTCTCATCACCTTCTCCATTCCTAATATGGTAGTATGCACTTCTGAAGTCCACCTTAAAGAAGACCATAAACCTATAGATATAATCCAACATATCTTCTAACCTTGGAAAGGGATGCCTGTACTTGATAGTTATCTTGTTGATAGCCCCACTGTCCACACACATCCTAATACTCCCATCTCTCTTAGGCACAAGAAGGGTTGATGCAGCGCATGGACTCAGGCTTTCCTCATCATTCTGTAGCTATTAGTTCCTCCATCTACCTTTGCACTTCTTAAGTGTCCTTGGGGTTCATTCTGTAAGATGGCTTATTAGGAAGAACAGCCACTCAGATAAGATCAATATGGTGTAGGATAGTGCTTTTTAGTAGGAGACTAGGGAGATCTCCTCTAGAAAGACACGATGGCCTTGGCTTCTGGGAGAATAGGCTAGGTTTCTTTTGGTCATAGCTAGATTAAAGAATCCACTCCTTGAAAGGCCTAAACTCATATCATAAGCTTTAAGGGTAGGCTCCACTAGAGTAAGGAACCTCTTAATTTGGTTAGGCGTATTGGAGCGTTTGTGTTTGGGTAGTTGGTGACGAGCTAAAAGGGGCAGGGTTATTTTTTTCCAATCCTTGGTGAATAAGTAAGTGTTTTGGTACCCATCATAGGTTACTCTTATGTCAAACAACCAAGGCCTCCCTAACAGCATATGATATACATCCATAGCAATTATTTCAGACCAAACCTCATCAAAATAACTCTTTCCAATTAAAGAAGCAACTAAGCATTTTGAGCTAACTTGTAATCCCTTACCTTGGTTTAGCCACTGAATATTGTAGGGATGGGGGTGCATGGATGTTTGCAACCCAAGCTTTTCAACCATACTAGTAGAGACCACCTTTAAGCAGCTAGCATTATGAATGATATTCTCGGTTTGCTCATCCTTAGCACTTTTCTGGACATTGAGGGATCTTTTGATCATCAATAAATCTCCCTTATTTGGCTTAGCAACCCCCTGCTCTTCCTACTGAACTTCCGTCAAGTAGAGCTCCCTTTCTTCCTCCATATCTCTTTCTTGGATAACTTGGTATTCTACCAAGGTTATCATCCTTCGATGACAACATTAAAAGGTAATATACCCAAGTTCTTGGCATTGGTAGCATCTTTTATTGGCAGTATAGCCTAGTTGAGGTTTATTTTTTGGAGTTGGGACTCTGAATGCTACTTAAGCGAAGTCCCAGTGGGTTTAGGAGTTAGGGGGTGCTCTCTGTATTAAAGGGTGGGTTTCTAGGAACAGGTTTAGCCACATATTTCTTTATTAACTTGGTTTTCTTCTATTGCTCGACTCTATGAGCTAACACTTAAGCATCCACAAATATTGTATAACACTGCAATTTAACGACATAAGAGTACCTAGGATCAAGACCATTCAGGTATCTCACCATGTCCTGGCCCTTAGCTTCTTGTAAGTCTCACTTAATTAAGATCTTTTCAAACTCTTGAGTGTATTCATTAATAGGCGTGGTGCCTTAGATTAGACCATGCAATTGAGCATAGTTGTCCTGAGGATAGGAAGGGGTAGGAGCTTGGCTTTGAGCTACAACTTCATCTTAGTCTGGTTTCTAATCTTGCTCTTCTTCCTTTTAGCTCTCTTGGCACACAAGTTAGTCTACCACAAGGAGGCATACTTGCTCGATCTCAAGGCCACCAACTTAACCTTCTTGTCCTCAGGTATGTCTTTGTAGTCAAAGACCCTCTCACAACTAGTCAAGAAATTCATCAATGTCAAGCCCTCCTTCAAACTCAGGACTTCACTTTGATGTCACAGCTAGATTGATAGTGATGCCTTTCACTTCTTCTGGCTCTTGGCTTAGAGTGGCCCTTACTGGAGCTGCTAAAAGTTTTCTCGTAGCTTTTAGATTCTCCATGAGATTGACCTCAAAAGTTTACTGTATCTAAATACAAAGCTTTCCTTTTGTTCTTGAGGGATTCCCCATATTGCTTCCTGATGTACTCATTCTGCTTATCCAGGTGCTCATAGTTCTTCATTAAGGCCTCAAGCTCTTCTTTCAAATTCATATTGCACTTATCTTACCTACCCATAGCCTGGTTGTGGGTTGTGTTTGTATCTAAGGTTTAGACCAAGAAGCGTAACCTTGGCTTTGATACTAAATATGATGGAGAAACTGGCACGACAACAAGGAATTAAGTGGAATACAACAAGAACAACTCACACTCAGACACTGGAGTGAAATAATGCGGAACAGATAACACTTATAAGAATATTAGCTGAATATAAGAAGGACAACACTCAATAAAAACTAAGTTTCAAGGCCCTTGGTTGCAAACTAGATACAACGCACCACTAATAGCAAACCAAGGCTCACTAAATCGCTAACCAAATTGGCCAGAGATAGCAATAAGCTCAACATTCGCTAATTCAACATTTGGTCACATATAAGTGAAAGTTAGGTTTCTAAACCAAGCCTCACTCCTATCGATGGCTAAACTAAGGTACAAAGAATACTGGCAATAGAAACTTAATAGAAAAGTAATCAGCCTAATTTTTATATCTCTTCTATTTGCTAATCTTAACCAATGTGGTGTCAAGATAATGGAGCATATTAGCTCTCCTAATGATCGTTAATGGGTGCAAGTTAAAGCTTCAAACCTTAAGAACTCCCTAGGTAGAAAAAAGTGGGTAGCAGCCTGAAATCCAATTAATTAAAGGAATTTCTAGTGATTTTTAGCTGGGTAAAAGCTGGTATAACCTGATCTGATTCTACTACATTATTGTCACTTAAGATAATATTTTTAACATCCTTTAAAATCTTAAACTTACCAACAGGTTGCTACCCTATGTGGGTTAAGCTGACTCTCAAAACTGGACACACTGGACTAAGAACTGGGTAGGATTTGTTTCTTGGCTGATTCTATTTCCTTGAGCGCTCCAAAAGTTTTGGGTAACTTCCATCATCTAATAGCTTTGCTGTGAGCCGGAAAAAATGAGTGAAGTTACTCCCATGTAAGTTTTGATTCCTCAACTGATCAGATGGTATAACACAGGCTTGTAAAACAAACCTATGCATTCAGTTGGACTAGCGCCTTAACTCAAAGTGTCTTGGACCATGGCCTGGACCTCCATCACACAGGGTCATTAAAATTTTTATCGCTCATATTACTGCATTTTGCAACCTAAGCTATAGATAACACTATGTTTAATCCATCAATCTCCTATTCATTAATCAGGTTCAAAACAAAGGACCACTAACTTATCGTGATAGCCCCACTTACTTGCATGCAAGGTTAGGTCATTATAAGTTAGCGCAGTGAGCACAGTTGTGTCCACATAGTTGGCGTGCATGCATAGTCTAATCTAGGCTAGCATGTGCACCTAGATCTCTATATATAGGTCTTTAGCTAATTTATTACCTAGCCCGCCCTTCACCTAGATCACTTCAAAACCTTAGATTAAATGATTGCACATTTAGGCATGATAATAACCCTATAAGAAGGGGATATAACATGGTTAGTTATGAATACACATCAAAGTGGGACGTTATCATCAAAGCACACGTTCCGTAGCCATCATTGCCTTTGGAAAAATCACCAACACGCTTATAAAAAGGACTTTAACACGACTTTGGGTTATCAAGTAACTAGCCATAGAGGACACCTCATCCTGCTTCTCTTAGGACATAGCATTAACACCCAAGTAACAAAAAGTAAAACTTGAACATTTGGCATTTCAACACCTGACCAGTGATAGATTAGGAATAGGCTTATGTGCCACTAAGTTAAAATGGAGATAACTGTAGGTGTTCAGGCTATTACGCCACGATGTTTATAGGGATCTTCTTATAAATCTCAAGGCTCCAACACCACCAAGTTGATGGGGATCTGGCTACAGGTGTTCATACTCCCATAACACTAAGCTTAAAATCGACATATCAGCAAAAGGTCCATTAGAATGATCAATAGTTTAGAATTGCTAGAATGACAGATGGTGAACAATTCAAAACAACTAGATTGATGAAAGTTACAGTCCAACGGTGAAAGGCCAAATTCAAAACTAATGAACCAGCCAAAGGACTACTATATCAGTGAAGGTCAAATTCAGAATCACTAGATCAGGCAATGATTCGTCAAACTAGAAAAAGGTCAAATCTCAATACTGCTAGATTAGGAAAAAATGCTAGACTGGCGAAAGGCCGCTAAATTGACGAAAGATCAAAAATTCAGAACCACTAGAATAGCAAAAGGTTGTGATTTTCCACAAGTGTACACTTTATTGTTGTAATACTTGAGGGTATCGTCCTCTGTAACGGGGTCAAAATTTGATCACTTTCTACTAGTTTAACATGCTAACATTCGTAGCATAACCAAAATAAAATAATTAATGAAGTTAAACACTAAGCTAACATACTGAGGAATGCTCCCAAAAGGATATTATAAGAATGGGCAACTCATTAGAACTGAAAAAGAAATAAAACAAAGTA
>NCQV01047059.1:16638-27118 GCA_002740545.1 Lophocereus schottii
CGGGCCTTGACTTGGAAGTCGCTTGGACTTGGGTCGTGATTTAGGCTTCGACTTGGGTCTTAACCTGGGAATCTGTTGGACTTTGACTTGGAAGTCGCTTGGGCTTTGACTTGGAAGTCATAATGGGCTTTAACTTAGAAGTCAAATGGGCTTAATTAAATTAATTAACGGAGTTGGCCCAAATAATCAATTGAATGTTATATGTTGGTATACCACATAAATATTTTTTGGCACCTACAAATCGCCCCCTTGAAATAAGGTCACGTACATGACTTGTATTGTTTAAACATGACCGACATCTCAATTTTCTCCTACTTGTTTTTTTAATTCTAACATTTTCTCACAACAAATGACTTAAATATATTTTAATATTTTGTTTGCTGATGTTGTAAAGAGTATAAAATTTTGAATAAGTGAGCAAAATGGCTGGCCAAATAATTAACAGAAAAAGGATTGGATTAAGTGGCATGATGAAGAATAAGGACACGACCCAACCTTAGCAGGCCTAGCCTTGCCTTCTCTTTCACTTAGCTTCCCCATGGTCTTGCTTTGGACATTCTTGGTGGCCTAATAGCAAACCAAACCAAGACTTTGCTCCATCGGCATTATTTCCTTCCTATTTTGGTCAGTTCACCTTCCAACAGCGACCCATGTTCCCCATTTCTCCTTTCTTCTCCTTCTTCTCATTTCCCTCTCGCATGGGCTTGGCCCTAGCCTTGGATTTTATTTCTTTTCTGACCTATAGCCTTGCTTTGTTTCTCGTTTCATCTGAGCGGTCCACCTTCGTCACATGGTGCCCCCCAACTTTCCTTCTCGTACGGGCCTGGCCCAAATTTTTTTTACCTTTCAATCCCAATCGAGAATTTAGCTTGCTTCACTCAAAAGCGTCTAATGGTGCACGTGACACTTCCAACTCTCTTGCTTCTTCTTCCTGTCTGTAGTCAGAACCTGAGGCCCCTCACAATGCTGCTACTGCTTGTTTTCAGTGGAAGGCCTGTCAAAAGCTTGATGCATGCATTGCCTAGGCTCCCATTTGATTGGCTTGGCTCTTGGTTTGACATTCATAGCTGATCAAAGGTATCAAATTTCTCAATTTTTCTTCCCTTTTTTTATCTCTTAAACGTGCATCTTCATGTGAAAGACACAATCTTTACTTCATTTAAAGCCTTGTCATTTGGGCACTTGACCCATCTTTCTTCTTCTTTTTGCTTTTTCAAATCCGTTGAAATGGTTAAACAACCATTTTTATTACTCTAAATGAAAAAAAAGGTAATCACTTTTGCTTCTTTTTCTGTTCTGTTTTTTATTTCCATGTGAAAAAATCATGCTCTGAGCCTTTGATTTGTAGCTTTACTTGCTTTGACTCTCAAAAAGCTACTACCCTTATTAATGTGGTGTCCTTTCTTTCTTGAAATATGCAAGAAAGCCTCATTGTCTCCCTTTTTCTTGAAAGCTTTAGCCGTTAAGTCATAGCCAAGACGCAAACATTTCACTTTTTTTTGCAAAGTTATTGCATTTATTTAAAGCACTTGTCTTGTTGTGCTCGACTCATATTTATTTTTTTTTTGGTCCGAGAATCATGTTTAAGTGGCTAAAGACCACTTATTTTCATGACTAGGAATGTTTTGTTTCAGATGAACTAGATAAAGGTGGCATCTTCCCTAAAATTTTTTATTCCTTTCATTGGGACATATGTTCATTCCCTTTTTTTTGGTTTTGTTCATTTTGTCACATTATTCTGAGTTCATGGTTTTTTTTTTCTATGTGTGTGGTGGCAGATCAATGGAATAACTATCACGCTCACTCAACATCCATCATCTTGGTTCATCGGAACATGGAAGCTTCAATTACCACCCTTTATGCTTCGCTTGAGAGGCATAAAGGTTCTATCGTTTATCACATGTGACCCTCCTTTAATATATTTTTTACTATGTGACTACCATAGAAGTGACAAGCTACATATTTTGTATTGTGATTGATAGTTATATAAATGGAAAGGTGCATGCTTGCCCCCTTTTTATTTGAACACTCCATGCATTGAATTTCTTGACCTATGCCACATTTTTGTTGCATTTCTTTGTTGTCACTGGTGCAGACTGGCCAATCACTTGAAATACCACTTGCGAATGCAGCTTTCTGCTAGGTCTTTTGGGACCTAGCGTTGGAACCCATACGCCATAAGTGACATGAAGACTTGAAGAGTCACTTGCCAACATGGTTTACCGTTCAACATTTTGGGGCCTAGAACAAAAACCCATATGTGAAAAAGTGGATGAAGATTTGAAAAACCACATGCGAACGTGGTTTACCTCTGCAGGGCCCAAAGTGGAAACCGATATGTCAAAAGTGGTACGAAGATTTGAAGAATCATGCGTGAACACTATTTATCACTAGGCCTTTTAGGGCCCAGGACGGAAGCCCGCACGGCTAAAAGTGGTACAAGTAGTGACCAGGAGCTTGGTGGCAGAAAACCAATACGTTTGATTAATTTTCCTTCATCCTTCCCCCTTTTTAGTATTTATTTTTACATAGATGTTATTTAATTCACTAATTTCCTTCACAAAAAAGAAATTAACTTTGTGTTTCTCTATTTTCAAGTGATTCATAATGGTTCACCTCAGAGAATTTTAGTGAGATGGCAAGATTTTCCTTTCCAATATGGATAAGGATGATGACAAGCGCCCAATCAGAAAGCTCCTGCTATGTTTACTGTTCCTTACGTAAGCTGAAGGCCAATCAAGCACCCACTATAAAGTCATCATCTTTTCTTCCAAAGTTATCGATTCAAGTGGAGAAAGGTGTGGAGGATGACTTGGTTGCATAGTTTCCTCAGAGCTTGTAGCGTGACAAGTCAAGTTTGATTACCGAGTTTCCTATGCTTATGTGGCATATCATATCCGTGCAGTCCAAATAGGTACCGAATATACTACTTCATGGAGAATTTGCTTGCGTCCCCTTGTCCTTGGAATGGTAGAGCATGTACTCTTTTGCTTTGAAGAGCGCTGGAAAAGTTGCGCACTATATCATGCAATGTGTGCCTCGCTTTACTCCTATATCCGTGATGTTCACATTCTACATGCCTTTTATGAGAGCTGCTGTCATACCACTAATGCTCTTCACAACATTTCTAGGGAAATGTCCATCTCCTTGTGGACTTACATAGACTTAGCAGCCTTCCAATCAATGGCAAGATATATGATGAGACCGTCCCTAGTATTCAAGCCTTTGACTATCAGGATAACCAAAATTTGCAATTCAACCCATCTTCTTATAAATTTGTATTTGTTACTTTCAGAAGTTTGAAAAAGGTGCATAATTATGAGAAAGGAGTTAGTGATAAAGTTTGGATTGACTTTTCGTAAAAGAAAAAATCATCCATAACCCACCAACACACTGTTGCCATCACAGTTCGACTCCTACAAGGACCCAAAACCCTAGCAGCTAATTTCAAACTCAAGATCTTTGTTGGATTTAAGGTGGATTAAATGTCTTCAGAAGTCTTGGGGTTCCTAAAAAGAAGAGGGAGACCACTTATCTTGCTGCCTTCTTATCATGTTGGCTATGTGTCTTTGCACTTCTTGAGAGTACCAGTTTGATGGCATCTGGCCCCTCCTTTAGTCTGGCAATCCCTATGTTAGCAAGCATCTACCATGGTGAAAACAAGATTACTAATGCTATGAAGCCTTCTTATTCACAGTCATTCTTCTGATGCCACTACCTTTATGGATGGCTTGCTCACTACTTCAAGACCCATCATGTGTTGTAGCCTGCTTCTCTAGGTCCTTTGATGGTGTGTTACTCTGGCTCCTAAATGACATATAGCAATATTCATGATGCTCTTAAGCTTATTCATGAAGGAAAGGTCCCTGACTTGAGCA
Source organism: Lophocereus schottii (assembly GCA_002740545.1). Lineage (NCBI taxonomy): Eukaryota > Viridiplantae > Streptophyta > Magnoliopsida > Caryophyllales > Cactaceae > Lophocereus > Lophocereus schottii. Next base: position 20,517 of record NCQV01047059.1, read on the forward strand.
GTCTTATGTTGGCAAGGAATCGATCAGTGACTCTCATTGATAATGGAAATTTGGATGATGACAAATCAAGTTACTTAATCTCTCCTCACGATGACCTCTTTCTTGTTCATTAAGGCGCTACATTCCATATTGAATCCAACAATCGTCATCAATTTAGCAGTTAATTTGGGTTCTGCTAAGGGATTCACGAGATACTTCTTGAGGATCCTCGCACCCGAGTAGTGTCACATGATGACGCCCTTTGCTATTGGAAAGGACTTTTATTCCTGGGACCATGTCTCAAGGTGTTCTACTGTGCCACTCCTTGACACTAGGTCAATTTATCACTTTAGCTTATAAGGATTGGTGGTCTAAGGTGACTATCAACAACCCCAGATCTAGTGTTTATATCCTCAAGAGGAGTACAGAGGCAAACTCATCCAAGCAGAAGAAAGGTGTGGAGGTAGCCTCGTTAACAAGGGCCATGGGGAGAAAAGGAAAATATCCTATAGAAGACTCAAATGTTGAGACGCAAAGGTCTTGTGATGATGCTCGTGAATCCCCGGCAATTCACCTTACTGATAGAAAGTGAGGCCTAAAGAAAGGAATTGATAGCAATCCAGACTATGATGTGAATTTCAGGCATGAAGAGCACAAAAGTCATAAGACTATGATTCCCAAAAATGCTAGAGTCAGGTTTGGGGATGAGTTTTTTACTAATGTCAAAAGTTATTCAGCCGAACCTGCCAACCTTGAAGATGTATGCTCCCTTCTTTTGTCTTCTTGCCATCATTTTCTTTTCTTTTTCTTTATTTCTTTGGTTTTTCTTTCTTTTTTTTTTGTTAATCCTTTTATTGCAAGCACATAACGATACCACACTCATTTTGTATAATCCTCTTTTTTTTCAGACTAGTGAGTTTGACCTAACATAAGATGGTACACCCATTGTTGATGAGCAGCTACTTAAGGATGTTAGTCACATAGCTAGATCATCCTCACTAAAGGCACCCCTGGGCATAGGGAAGGATATTGCTGTTGTGAGGAGGCAAACATCACCTCACAGGCTCGGAAGTTCAGCTTTAAGAAGAATAGAAACTTTGCATGCATTGCCTACCAACAATCAACGTTCAATTGATGGACCCAATTCTCTTGAAGTACCTGTGAAGAGATCACCCACTACCACTGCCAATATTGCCACTCCTAGGGGTTCAAATGGAAGACCTTCTTATGTTGTTGCTTCTCCCACCACTTCTTTCTACCCAGGACCTAGCTCTCAAAGCATCATCACTATTATGATGTGAGTAACGAAGTCCGATAACTTGACTAGTTAGAAAAGTGCAAACTTTGATGAAAGAGAGGCTAAAATTCAAGGAGCCTTAATTATTTATAAGGGGATTGAGTGGCTCTATGGGGACATGAACCCCTTGAGAAAGAAGGTGGAGGACTATGAAAGCATTGTATCTACCTTCTTGCCATTAAAGAAAGTAGCTTCCACGTGCCGTCAACCTGATGATTTAGAGAAAGGCAAGGCATTGTATGATGAGCAAGTTGATCTTGCATGATCGCATCTTGCCATAGCTCATACAGATCTTGATGTATAGACAAAGAAGCTTAAAAGTGCAACATAGAAAATTGTTGATTTAGAGAAAGCAGTTCACATTGCCCATGAGGAGAAACGCCTGCTCAAGGCGATGTCCACATCAAATCTACCCTATAGCAGCTACTAAGAAGGAAGTTGATGAGAAATCCAAGCTCTTGCTGACCTTGAAGTATGATAGGCCCGCAAGCGCACAGTGGCGTTGTAGCAATCAAGGTCGATCCCACAGAGACTAGTTGAAACTACTTGGTTATAATCCCTCAAGAAATGCTAAGCGAATCAAAATTCAAATGGTTTCGAATTAACAATTTCTAGTACACTAATTCTAAATCAATTAAGGAAAAATGTCTAGGAATTCATATAGTTATATACGGTTGTTCGATCAAAATGACAAATATATGCTTTTCTCTAATCAGTTAATCTTGAGGAATTGCAATCTATTCAGAAATTTGATCTATTCTTTCAAACCCAACTAAATATATCTAAACTAAGCAAAAGTCATTCTCTTGAACTAATTTGCCTTAATTCAAGTTAAATGTCTCCAATTACTCGCTAGTCCTCCTAACATGCAAATCTCTCTTTTGAGATGAAGTTATGCTAAGTGTATTTAAGCAATCCAATAACCAAATGTCGTCTTTCGAATGTTCACTCGATTGATTGAAGTGTACAAATAAATTTTGGCTAAAAATCAACTCACAACATGTCAAACACTTGATAGAATGAAATCAAACCAATCGTGAAAATAAGCACAATTGTATATATTAAAACACGATCCAACTGTACTTTTATAAACTACTAAATCACTAGATAAAAATTAACTACTCACATATAATCAAAGATTAAACAACTAACTGCTCTAAAATTATAAATCTAAAGAGGAAAGAGAAGAGAAGAGAGAAGAATTACTTAGCCAAAAATCATGCTTGAACCATTGTGCAAACCCGAGATGGAATCCTTGTAAGTCTTCACTTCAACTCTATCTCTCTCTCCCTCTATTCTAATCTAAACTAATCTACTTGAAGAGAGGAAAGGAGTTTGAGATGAGATGTCAGGGCCTGCTCTTTTAGCAGCTGAGGGAAGCCCTCTAATAAGAAAACCAAATCAATCTCAGCCACACAATGAGAGAAAATGAACAGGCTAGCTGTTTCATGCTCACCAAGGTCCGTGACATCCACCACGCGCTAACCATGGTGCCCTCTAGTCACTTTGCCCTATTGATTCTGGTTAACCCGAGTTGACTGTGCATGCTATCCCGGGTTATCCATAATATATACCCAGGTAAACCATATCTCTTGTGGGTTTTTGGTCAATTTTTGTGAGCTTTACATTCTTGCATAATTCTTCATTGATTTTCATGATAAACTCGTGTTGTCTTAGTCATTTTCTATAAAATGTCATTAGCAACACCAAACCCGAGCATAAAATGGGAAAAGGAGTATAAATTATAACATAAAGCACATAATTCTCTCTAAAATGCAGCAAAATAACCCTAAAATAATATACGCATTAAGTGCTTATCAATGTGGTGCCCATGCTCTCACCTGAGGATTCGAAGAAGTTAGAGATGCATGAGCAGATCATGCTAGGGGATGCAGTCTTTAGTCAACCATGATACTTGGATGAACATCGACTGATTTGTTGCTTAGTTTGTTTTATTCCTTCTCTTTTTTGTGTTCTCTTTTTTGTAATGAACTCTTATAATAAGTTATGTGTTCTCTATCATATGAAGCACATTTTGTAGCCCCTTGCTATCCTCTTTTTATTATGTTTGATTGCACTTGGTCATTTGTTTACCAAGTTACCTATGTACTTATGGAAACTTATAATTTTCAATAGGATCAAGCCATCACGTAGCTCAACAAAGCATACTTTCATCATTTATTTTGCCATTCACAGTTTATACGCTTACTAGCAAAGAGTATTATAAAGATTTTTTTTTTTGGGTTTTGTCTTGCCGTTTAGAGTTTTTACTCTTATAGGCTAGGAGTATTACAAAGTTTTTTTTTTTTTTAGTGAACAGCTTAGGCTCTTGTTCAGGAGCTATTTATTTGTGTGTATGAACAATTTAGGCACTTGTTCAGGAGCTAGTCAAGCATTTTTTTCCTCAATGGAAGTTACCGACCTCTTAAATTCTTAAATTGTGACGCAATTTAAAGAAGCTTGTTCTTCCTCATTTGTTCCTTCTTTAGAGCCAGCCTTAGCCCTATGGCCAGTGAAAACTAGGGTACACCTCTTTACTTTTAGCAAGTCATCCACCTTCACATCCAAAGTGGAAACTTGTTTCATGCGTGAAGGAATTGAACTTCAGACTTTATTTATTTCGACAATACAGCTAAACACCGAATCTGTTTTTTGTGAGGTGTTGAGCTTGATGACATCTTACCTACCTTGATTCTAGGAAAAACCAGGGTTTAGGTTGCTTATCCTTCTTTGAAGATTTCGTCATTTTATCCTTTCCTATCTTGCTAAACACAGAAAGGCCAGAAAGGTGTTGGCATGACTTAGACGGCTGCAACCCATCAAACACCGACATTTTTGGGTTGGTCTTAGCATTTCACCCTCACCCTCACTAACCTCCTCAGCTATGATATTATGTAATGGATTGCTTGTCCTTACATCATCCTAAAATCCTTATGTTCTGGGTTGGTGTGTAACCAAGGCCACCTTTAGGTGTTGTAACACTGCCCCCTTCACTATACGACCTTTTGTGTACTATTAAGTTCGTAAGGCGTGGAGTCGATTATGTGCTTCAAAGATGTTGGCTTACTATAGTCATAACTAGACCTCTTCATTAATTTGTATGCATTGGGATCAAACACATTACTGGTGCGCATCTTCAGCACGTGACTTTCTTCTTGGACTAAGCCTTTAAAAGAAGCGATGAAACCAGGGAGAGGAACCTTGGTTAATTTACTGGGGTTTGCCTTATGAAATGGAAGCACACCATTTTCTTTAAGAGCATGTCAGCTAGCTTCCTCGAACTTGCATTCAACCCTGGTTGCACTTTAGGGACTTGTACATTTCCTTTATAATGACTCATCATCCTTTCGACTGGACATAGGAATGTATCTGAAGACTACCGCTACTAAGTTTGCTATGACAATTATTTGCTTGACAGATGATACTGAAGTTGTTTGCTTATTCTCTTCTTTCCGTTGTTATTGTGGGTTGATATTGCCATCACCACTATGCTCAAGATATAGTCACTGGCATAATTTCTTTTCCTGTAGAGGATATAGTCACAATGCCTTTTCCTATAGAAGATATATTCACTGGCACAATTTCTCTTCGCGCTGCGTCCTCCTCAAAGAACGTTGCGCCACTGAAATATGATTTGCCAATGGTAAAAGGCTTAACATCACCATTTACCTTTTTTTCACCTTCCTGATAGTATATAAGACCTTGGTGCAAAGTTGACATTGTAACTCCGTGTCTATGTAACCAGGGATTCCCAAGCATCAACTTGTAAGGCGTCTTGGAGCCTATCACATGAAAAATTGATGATGTTGTCAAGTCGCCAATCATTAACTCTCAGCGGATCATAGCATTCCCATGTTGCCCTTCCATATTGAACCCCCATATCATTATTTGGCTTTTATATAATTCTTCGATGGTGACTCGTAAGTCTTTCATTGTAGATTTTGGCATGATATTGACAACTGAGCCACCATCCACCAAAATTTGCTTAACCATTTGCCCCGAATATATCCAATAACCAACAATGGAGGATTATGTGGTTCAGAACCTCACAACAAGTCATAAGTAGTGAATGTCACGGCTGTATTATAGGTGGCACATCGGGTAGGACTGCCCGTAAATAGTGCATCATTTACCTTGTCAGCATATAGATTTGGATGGCGAATGGCAACAATAATTTATTTATGCTTCTTCTGAAAAATTTGCTGCTAACCCACATGTATTGGTAAAGCTTCTAGAACGGTGAGGACGTTGTCGTTTCCTTTGATAGGGACACTGTGTTCTTTATTTGTCTCATCATCATCAAATTTTGGAATATGAAGTCATGTTGATGACCACTTTATCAAAGAAACATTTTAGGAAGAATTCTTCTAAAGAAATGGAGTCAGATGGTTTTTGGTGAAGTGGGCTTTAAACTCAAATTTCATGCTCCTTTTTGGCCGCGGATATCGTTCTTCCTTGACTTTTCTTGTGATGAAGTGATTGTGGCTTGGCTTACCTTTGCTCCTGACTTGCACCTAGCAACCAGGTCCTTCCTTCGTCATCCTTTTTAAAGGTGTTAGACCCGAGAATGGTCTTTGCCAGTTCAGATGGGATTAGTAATGAGAGAACTACTTGTTCTAGACTCCTAAATTGTATTACGATTAGCTTCTCCTTCAACCAAGGAGTGAAATTCATATTTCTTTGAGGCCACCAAATAGTTCACCCTTTGTTGACATGAAGGGTCATAATGCTTGCATAGGATGGATGTGTGATTAGGTTCTGCTATTTCATTCAAACCTAGAATGATTCTTCTATCCCTAGCTAATCGCATGATGCACTCCTTGAGTGTACCGCACTTTTGAAAAGGTAATTAATGACCCTATGGCACTTGACAGTATTTTAGGGTCGTGGTCCTACTAGCTTTTTCTGGGCACTTTCGCTTCGGTAATTTGATAACACCCTTCTTTAACAAATCATCTAGCGTGCCTGATAAATCTGAGTCAGGAAATATGTACTTCTTTTCCTGAAACTCCTTTAGTGCGGGACGCTTCCTTATCATATCCGTGAACGACAGGCTCTTCTTATCCTCTAATTTAGACTTTTTCGTAATTCGACTTGGCTGACTTATGTAGGTGAACATCGCTTCTTTGGTTGTCTTCTTAGAGAATTTAACATTCTTCTTGAATTTAACTTTGTCCTTCTTTGATTCCATAGAATACAAGGAGCTGTCATAACGACTAGCTATCGTCACCTCCATGTCATGCACCTTGATTGCCAACTCTTAGAAAGTCCTTGGTTCGCTCATTTATGGGACATATAGAAAGTCCTAATTCTTGCCTTGGGTACA
>NCQV01047074.1:1951-12027 GCA_002740545.1 Lophocereus schottii
CATCCTAAATCTTTAGGATGTGTTACTCTTCTATTTTGGGAAGGTCCAGAGGCCTTCTAAAGGGTTTGTCCATCAAAATGAAGTTAAACCCTCAGAGATAATAAGAAAGTCGTAAAATAGCAAGGTATATGCTAGCTGCAATTTAACCTGATCTAAATCTGGTTTTGTGGGCTTTATTATGCAAGCTTGGAATGGGTTTAAAATGCTGCAAACCCACTTTTAAGAACCTTATTATTTCAGCTAAAAGGGAATAAAAATAGTTCTAGGTTAAGTCATTAGGAGATAGGTCAAATGAAGTCACTTTCAACAAGCTGTAGATTCTGATCTAGTCTGGACCACTTGGAGATTTTGAGCTGTAACTTCCAAATGGTAGCTCCAAATGCCTTCCCACTTGAGCCATCTAAAAACAAACTTTCCAAGCTTTCTAACAACACCTATTTGAGCTATTTTGGTAAGTGTGGCAGAAGTGATAGCTGTTAGAAGTTGAAGGTTGTGCACTAAAAGCGACAGGACAATATGTCACTATCACCTTTGTACTTGCTTTGGTTTTTGCTTTCCCTTTGCTTTTTGGACGTTGGAAAGCCCCTTTTGCTGCCTTCTTTCAGCTTGTACAAGGCTCTCTTATATAAGGGAGGCCTTAGGGTGTAATTTTTAGATTTGAATGATATGAATCAGCTTAAAGCTTTCTCTTTGCAAAATCATAAGTTCTCTTTATCCTTTCTCAAAGGTGGTGAGTCTTGAGGGGAATTCTTTATAGAATTATGGGTGGCATAGCCTGTAAGCAATTCTTGGTGGATCCTTAGTCTTGATTTGTGGCCTAGCCTTTAAATCAAGTCATATCTTGTTACTAAGAGGAAATTTACAACTAAACTCAAGCAAGCTACATCTAGCCCATTTAGCTCACGCTCTATTTGGTATCAAAGCAAATCTAGGTTTGTATTCTTGAGTTTATATCACATTTCCATACTTTAGTTCATCATCCTTGTGAAGTTGTCGTTCCCTTTGTTATGAAAACCTTGGTGAAGTGACAACCCTCACTTGCTTGATCTTCTCCCAAACAACCTTGGCTTACTACCTTCCTTAAGTCCCCAAACCGTATCATATAATTGATTTTATCCCACAAAAATCCCTCTTTTAGACCTCAAAGAACCCCCACAAGACAGCCAAGCACAAACCCTCACCAAAACCTTCCACAAATTTACCCTTCACAAAAACCGTGCAACCGGCCAGAATCTTGGCACGGTCACACCATACAGTTTAGCATGACCGTGCCACCACACTTTGCTCCAGAATTATAGCACGGTCATCCTGTGCCTCTAAGCATGACCATTGCCACCCCTCTCCCAGCCTGTTTCCACACCGTGCTTCCCCAGCATGACTGGGCCTCCTCATTTCCGAACACTAACCTCTCCTCTTCTCCTTTCCCACTTTCACCATGTCTAAAGAAGGGGACCCCTCCTCTAGTTCTCCCTAACCAGTAAGGGTACCAAGGGGTATGAGCTTAGAATAAGCTCATATGATGAGATAAGATAATGCCATAAAGCCTGCAACAAAGTGTGACCCAACTTAGTAGGCAACTTGAGTAATTGGCCGCATAATTCACTACCTTCTAACGAGGCCGACGAGCCCCGGAATCGAATGATCATGAGGATGAAGGTGACTATTCGAGTAAATCAAGTATGGGAAGTAATCCAAGAAGGGGAGGTAGAAAGGCTCCTATGGATGAGTTTAGAGATATCAAGGTTGAGCCCCCAGAGTTCAATGGCAACTTGAATCCCGATGAGTACCTTGAATGGGTTCAAGCCATGGACTGAATCTTCGAAGCTAAAGGCTATGATGATGAGAAGAGTTTCAAGATTGCTAGCCTCAAACTTACAAGGTATGCCTCCTTATGGTTTGTAAATGTTAAGAAGCAAAGGGCTAGGGAAGGAAAAAGGAAGATTAACTCATGGGAGAAGCTTAAGTCTCTTATAAACAAGAGGTTTCCTCCTGAAAGTTACAAGCAAGACATCTACAACCTGCTATTCCCACTTAAGCAAAATAATATGAGTGTGGGTGAGTACATGAGGGAGTTGGAATAACTCCTTTTGAGGGGAGGCATCTATGAACCCCAAGAGCAAACCGTGGCTAGGTTTCTGAACTGCTTAAACCCTCTTATTGCAAGAAAGGTGGAGCTTCAAACCTATTTCACCTTGGATGTTGTCTTTAAGCTAGCTCTCAAGGTTAAAAAGAGAAAGAAGGAAAAGATCTTCACCAAGCCATTTCCAAAGGAGCAAGCAAGTTCAAAACCTCCATTTAAGCCCTTCATTCCTCCTAAACCCGAAGGCACCTCATGGGTTGACAAGGGCAAGTCCGTGGCTCTTCCTTCACCAAAGGAGTTGCCTAAGAAGCTTGAGGGCAAGAAGTGCTTTAAATGTCAAGGGTATGGGGATTTCCAATATGATTGTCCCAACCAAAGGGTCATGACCATGCAAGAGGTTGAAGAAGTAGATGCCCTATTGGTGGAGACTCAAGAGGAAGCTCATGAAGAAGAATCAGACTACATGGAAGAACAGACTCAACTTAATGCCGATGAAGGTGAGTTACTTATCTTGAGGAGGGTTTTACATACCCAAGGCACTTCTTATGACAAGGCTCAAAGAGACATGATCTTTCACTACCGGCGCACCATATAAGATAAGGTTTGCAACTTGATCATTGATGGTGGAAGTTGCACTAACGTAGCCTCAACTACACTCATTGAAAAGCTTGTATTCTTACTATTTCACATCCCACGCCGTACTCTCTTAAATGGCTCAATGATGGTGGTGACATTAAGGTATCTAAGCAAGCACTCATCTCTTCTTCAATTGGTAGAAAGTATAGAGATAATGTGCTTTGTGATGTGGTACCCATGAGTGCATGTCATATACTTTTGGGTTGGACTTGGCAATTTGATAGACATGTCATACATGATGGCTTCAAGAACACTTACTCTTTGATCATTGATAAGGAAAAGATAGTTTTAAACCCATTACCTCCAAACCAAGTCCACAAAACTAAGCCCGGGGCGGGAAGTGAGAAAAAGAGAGACCTTCTCATGTTGAGTGAAACACGGGTTGAGAGAGCTTTAAGCAAGGGTAAGCAAGTTCCAGCTTCACTCATGCTTGAAAGCAATAAAAGTGAGGAAGAGAGTCCTTTACACCCCTTAGTCCACCCCCTCCTCTCAAAATACCAAGATGTCTTTCCACAAGACCTACCACTTGGCCTCCCTCTCATTTAAGGCATTGAGCATCAAATTGACCTTACTCTCGGTGCTCCACTCCCCAACAAGGCTGCCTATAGATGTAATCCAGGAGAAACTAAGGGACTCCAAAGGCAAGTTGATGAATTGACGACTAGAGGCTATGTACGTGATAGTATGGGCCCTTGTTCGGTTCGGCCTTGTTAGTGCCTAAAAAGGATGGTACCTTTCGTATGTGTGTGGATAGTAAGGCCATAAATAATATTACTATCAAGTATAAGTATCCCATACCTAGACTTGATGACAAGCTTGATGAACTACATGGCTCTTATATTTTCTCCAAGATTAACTTGAGAAGTGGGTATCACCAAATCCGCATGAAGGAAGGGGATGAGTGGAAAACGGCATTCAAGACAAAATGTGGGCTTTATGAGTGGCTAGTGATGCCCTTTGGCCTCTCCAATGCCCCTAGCACTTTTATGAGGTTGATAAATGAGGTCTTGAGGCCTTTTCTTGGAAGATTCGTGGTGGTTTACTTTGATGACATTCTTGTCTAATCCAAAAGTCAAGAGGACCACCTAAATCATTTAGAAGAAGTATTTAAGGTCTTGAGAGCTCAACGGCACTTTGGCGAGTTAGAGAAATGTGAGTTCTTTTCAACCGAAGTCACCTTTTTGGGGTATGTGGTCTCTAAGGATGGTATCTCCATGGATTTAGCGAAGGTTGAAGCCATCAAGTCATGGCCCACTCCTACCTCCATCACCGAAGTTAGGAGCTTTCATGGCTTGGCGTCATTCTACATGAGGTTCATTAAAGGGTTTAGTACCCTCATGGCCCCCATTACCAAGTGTATGAAGAAGGGATCCTTTGAGTGGACCAAGGCAACCCATGTCGCCTTTGAGAAGCTCAAAGCCAAGATATGTGAGGCCCCGGTGTTAGCCCTTCCCGATTTTAACAAGCTTTTTGAAGTTGATTATGATGCAAGTGGAGTTGGCATAGGGCTGTCCTCATGCAAAACCAACTCCCTATTGCTTACATTAGTGAGAAACTCAATGGCTCAAGGAAGAACTACTCAACATATGACAAATCATTCTATGCATTGGTAAGAGCCCATGATCATTGGTCTCATTACTTAATGCCAAAACAATTTATGCTCCATTCGGACCATGAAGCATTGAAGTACTTAAATGGCCAACACAAACTCAATCCAAGGCATGCTAAATGGGTTGAGTTCTTACAAAGTTTCTCATTTATAGCCAAACATAAGAAGGGGAGCACCAATGTGGTTGCGAATGCTCTTTCAAGGCGGCATTCTCTACTAGCCGTGATGGAAGCAAGGGTCCTAGGCTTCCAATTCATCCGTGATCACTACCAAGGGATGAGGATTTCAAGTCCTACCTCAATGATCAAGAGGGAAACAAGCATGGCCCTTATACTGTTCAAGAGGGCTTCTTATTCAAGGGTAATAAACTTTGTATCCCAAAGGGACCTATCTGAAAGCTTCTTGTCAAGGAAGTCCATGGAGGAGGTCTAGCCGGTCATTTTGGGATCAATAAGACCATTTACATGCTCAAGGAACACTTCTTTTGGCCTAAGATGAGAGGTGATATTCATGAGGTGATTTCCATGTGCTCTATTTGTCAAAGGGCCAAGAGTCAATTCCACCACAGGTTGTACACTCCTTTGCCTATCCCTAATGGTCCATGGGAAGATGTGAGCGTAGACTTCATAGTTGCTCTTCCAAGGACTAAAAGGGGTAAGGATGCTATTATGGTGGTGGTGGACCGTTTCTCAAAGATGTCTCACTTCATTCTGCGTAAGAAGATGGATGATGCATCTTACATAGCTCACCTTTACTTCAAAGAAGTTGTTAAGCTTCATGGCATCCAGAAGAGTGTTGTGTCGGATTAGGACACAAAGTTTCTTAGCCACTTTTAGAAGTGTTTGTGGAGACTCCTTGCTACTAAGCTCTTGTATAGTACCTCCCACCATCCTCAAACGGATGGGCAAACTGAACTCACTAACAAGACTCTTGCTACTTTGCTTAAAAGTTTGGTGAGCAAAGCCATTAGGGATTGGGATCTTAAGCTTCCTCATGCTGAATTTGCATACAACTGCACTCCTAGCTTTGCCACGCCCCACTCTCCCTTCGAATCATGCTATGGAATCAACCCACTAACTCCACTAGAACTCATACCTCTCTCACTTGAGTCTAGAGTGAGTTATGAGGCCGAAGAGAAAGCAAGGGAGATGAAGAAGCGTCACCAATAAATTCGGGAAAAGATTGAGAAGACTTATGAGATGTACAAGGCAAGAGCAACATAAGCAACGCAAGGCTATCACCTTCAAGCCCGGGGATTTGGTATGGTTACACTTGAGAAAAGAAAGGTTTCCATCAAGAAGGAAAAACGAGCTCATGCCAAGAAGGGATGGTCCATTCAAGATCCTTAAGAAGGTAAATGACAATGCCTACAAACTAGAGTTGACCGGAGATATGGGTGTATCCCCTACAGTCAATGTGGGTGATCTCACACCCTACCTTGATGATGAATAAGATGGTGATGATTTGAGGGAAAATCATAATCAAGAAGGGGAGGATGAAGCAAGTGTCATGCCTACTCAACTCCAAGAGAGCTCTCACATCGTCAATGCGCACAAGCTTCATCAAATGGGATTCTGCCCATGTGCTGATTTAGAGCTTCAATTCCAACCTCATCCTAAACCTTTGGGATGTGGGAAGGTCAAGAGGCATTCTAAAGGGTTTTGTCCATCAAAATGAAGTTAAACCCTCAGAGATAATAAGAAAGTCCTAAAACATCAAGGTATATGCTAGCTGCAATTTAACCTGGTCTAAATGCGGTTTTGGGGGCTCTATTATGCAAGCTTAGTATGGGTTTAAAACAATGCAAACCCACTTTTTAGGAACCTTCTTATGTCAGTTAAAAGGGCATAATAATAGTTCTAGGTTAAGTCATTAGGAGATAGGTCAAATGAAGTCACATTTAGCAAGCTGCAGATTCTGATCCAGTTTGGACCACTTGGAGATTTTGAGCTGTAACTTCCAAACGGTAGCTCCAAATGCCTTCCCACTTCATCCATCTGAAAACAGACTTTCCAAGCCTTCTAACAACACCTATTTGAGCTTATTTAGGTAAGTGTGGTAGAAGTGATAGCTGTTAGAAGTTGAAGGTTGTGCACTAAAAGCGACAGGATAGCATGTCACTATCACCATTGTACTTGCTTTGCTTTTGGTTTTTGGATGTTGGAAAGCCCCTTTTGCTGCCTTCTTTCAACTTGTATAAGGCTCTCTTATGTAAGGGGGCCTTAGGATGTAATTTTTAGATTTGAATGATATGAATTAGCTTAAAGATTTCTCTCTCTAAAATCTTAAGTTCTCTTTATCCTTACTCAAAGGTGGTGAGTCTTGAGTGAAATCCTTTATAGAATTGTGGATAGCATAACCTTTAAGCAATTCTTGGTGGATCCTTAGTCTTCATTTGTTGCCTAGCTTTTAAATCAAGTCATATCTTGTTACTAAGAGGAAATTTACAACTATAAGCAAGCTACATCTGGCCCATTTAGCTCACGCTCCAAATGTAGGCATCTCATACTATGGCTTGAAGATGCGCTAAATGAGTCACATAGCTCATGTGTGTTATCTAAGGTGGATTTGAGAAGTTTTTACTATCAAATTCAGATTAGAGAGGGGGATAAAAGGAAAATGGCTTTCACGACTATGGAAGGCTTGTATGTGCAGCTTATTATGCCATTCCGTCTGTTAAATGCACTAAGTATCTTTGTGAGGCTTATGAACCAAGTGTTTAGGCTTTACATTAGTAGATTTTGGGTGGTTTGCTTTGATTACATTTTAATATATATCAAGAGTGAAGAGGAACACTAAGACCATCTAACTAAAATCATGATGGTTCTTGTGTGATTCAAGGAGGAAGTAATTAACATATGACAAATAATTCTATGCAATTATGAGAAGTCTTGAGTATTAGAGGCAATACTTGGTGGCTATTGAGTTCATATTGCATTCGGACTATGTGGCCTTGAGGTACATTCAAGGGATGTGCCAAGAGAGCTAAGAGAAGGAAGAGCAAAATCAGGACTTGGGCCAAGATGAAGTCTAAGCTCAAGAACAATTTTATACCCCCTCTTATCTGTAAGATAATTACTCTCAATTGCATAATTTGACTCAAAAAACTATGTTTGTTGAGGAATACTCTCGGGAATTTGAGAAACTATAGATAAAATGTGATTTACAAGAACCTGAAGACCAGGCCATAGTGAGATACCTTAGTGATCTTGACCTTATTTCTTTTATATTGTTGGACTATATTACTATACAACCTTTGACGATATTTGTGTGTTGGCACATAGAGTTAAGCAACAGAATAAAACTACGCTAGTGAGGAAAGATCAACTCAATCCATTTCCCAGAAACCCACCCTTTATTAAGGGGAGCACCCCCTGACTCTTAAATCCACTGGAAACTCTTCTCAAGTGGCTCCAAAAACCCCGACTCCTTAAAATAAACCCCCCTAGGATACACTGCCGATAGTAGATCTTGCAAATGCCAAGGCCTTAGGTATATTACCTATAAATGTCCTAATAGAAGGGTGATAACCTTTGCAGAATACCAAACTGTCTAAGAAGGAGTGATGGACGAACAAAGAAAGGTCTATTTGATGGAGGATCAAGAGGAAGAGGAGTTGGTTGCTGGGCCAGATGAAGGAGATTTGTTGGCGAACAAAATACCCTTAATGTCCAAAAAGGTTCCAATGATGAACAAAGGGAGCACATCTTTCATAGCACGTGCATCATCTAGGGAAAAGTATGCTCCTTAATCATAGACAATGGGAGCTGCTCAAATGTGGCCTCTACTACCATGGTTGAGAAGTGTGGCTTGAAAACTTTAGTCCATCCTCATCCTTATAATATTTAGTGGCTCAACCATGTTAAGGGATTACAAGTTAACCCAAGATGCTTATTTGCTTTTTCAGTTAGCAACGGTTATTTTGAAGAGTTCTAGTGTGACATAATCCCTATGTGTGTATGTCAAGTGCTTCTAGGGAGGCTCTGGCTACTTGAAAAGAGAGTAACCTATGATGGGTACCTAAACGCTTACTTATTCACCAAGGATGTAAAGAAAATAGCCTTGTCTCTTTTAGCTCCTTATTAATTGCCCAAACACAAACCCTCCAAAACTCATGACCAAACTGAGATGCTTCTTACTCTAGTGAAGCCTAATCTCAAGGCCTCACACCATGAGTTTAGACCTTTGAAGAAGTGATTCTTCAATTCGGTCATGATCATGAAGAAACCTAACCTTTACCCCCATAAGCCAAAGCCATCCTTGATCAATATAAGCATGTCTTTCCTGAGGATATCCCTCATGGCCTTCCACCAAAAAAATTATCCAATACTATATTGATTTGGTCCCAAGGGCTGTCCTTCCTAACCAGCCATCTTACAGAATGAACCCTAAGGATCACTCAAGTGTTGCAAAGACAGGTCGAGGAACTAGTAGGCAAGGAAATCGTGAGGGAGAGCCTAAGTCCATGTGTTGTGACAACTTTCCTTGTGCCCAAGAAAGATAGGAGCATAAAGATGTGTGTGGACAGTAGGGTATCAACAAGATAACCATCAAGTATAGGAACTCCATTCCTAGATTAGAAGATATGTTAGACAAGCTCTATGGTTCCATGGTCTTCTCCATAGTGGAGTTAAGGAGTTAATTCTACTAGATTAGAATCAGGAAAGGTGATGAATGGAAAACCGCCTTTAAAACCAAAGGAGGCCTCTATGAGTGGTTAGTTATGCCCTTTGGCCTATCCAATGCACCCAGTACTTTTACGAAGCTTATGCGCCAAGCGTTCAGACTCTTCATAGGCAGATTTATTGTTGCGTACTTTGATGACATCTTAGTTTATAACAAGATAAAACAAGAATATGCCAATCATCTGAAGCAGGTAATCCAAGTACTTGAGAAGGAGAAAGCGTATAGGAACCTTAAGAAGTGTTCTTTCTTCTCTAAGAAGGTCATCTTGTTGTGTTATGTTGTCATATCTGAAGGCATCCAAGTGGATGAAAGTAAAGTGGAGGCAATTAGGGGTTGGCTAGTTCCTAAGCGCATTGATGATGTGAGGCGTTTCACAGGCTGGCCTCTTTTTATAGGAGGTTTATCAAAAATTTCAGCACCATCACAGCCCTAATGACTGAAGTCATCAAGGGAACCTCATTTTAGTGGAATTTCAAGGCTTATAAGGCCTTTGAAAAGGCCTTTGAAGAGATCAAGTGTCAATTGACTAAAGCACCTCTCCTAGCCCTTCCATGTTTCGAGACGGTGTTTAAAGTTGAAAGTGATCCATCTAGCATAGGGATTGGAAGAGTCTTGGCCCAGAGGCAAGCTATTAGCCTTTTTTAGTGAAAAGATGTGTGATGCCAAGAGGAAGTATTCAACTTATGATAAGGAGTTCTATGCAATCATAAGATGTTTAAAGCAATGGAGGCATTATCTTACAGTCAGTGCTCTATGCTCCACTCAAATCATAAGGCTTTAAAGTACATGCAGGGGCAAAAGAAACTAAATTCTAGACATACAAAGTAGGTGGAATACCTTTAGTCATTCCATTTCACCATCAAACACAAGTTAGATAAGCTAAATCAGGGAGCTCATGCTTTGTCTAGGAGGCATGCACTCCTATTTCAACTAGAGACTTGTGTTCTGGACTATGAGCTCCTGATCATGAAAAGCATATATGAGCAAGATGAAGACTTTCAATAGTTTTATGAGCAATGCAAGTAGAAGCCTAAGGAAGAGTATTTCATTGAAAATGGATATGTT
>NCQV01047184.1:0-11159 GCA_002740545.1 Lophocereus schottii
ATATTACACTTGGATTTGTTATCATCAAAACCAAATATAATTATGCAACAAATTACATCGTTAAATTCATAAAATATCAAGGCCTAAATCGATTTAAAACAAAACCCACGAATTACAAAGTGAGGGCCTAGTTAGAAATGTCCAAATGTGAATAACAAAAAGAGATGATGTAAATGAAATGAAATTAATCCTTTGGATTAATGAAATGAAATGAATAACATAATTTAGGATTGGACTATTACAAAATACGACACCGCAAATCATCCTCAGCGTCACCAGTGGTATGCACAATCCCTTTATGCCATACGATATATCATATGATTATATATACTCAATATAATTACCCGGGCTGATATGGTGATGATGGATCATGATACTCCATCTCAGCTCAACTGCTTTCCTAACGTGGTCTCACTGAATCGTATACACTATGGTCTTTAAAATACACATTAAGGTAACACCATCAAGCTTCAACTTCATATCATAGCTTTAAGTTAAAAGGGTTATCGCTTATAGGGTCACACAGTGACAAGTGATAGGGAATTCAATTATCACCCCACATATGGGTCATCTTATAAGCACACACAGTATGAGATGTGTGTCATCGCATAGCTCCGACTTAGTTGGGTTCGTCACTCTTTATGTCATGCGAATTATTTTTCTAAATTTTCACCCAAAAATCTAACCTGAGCCACTAGATCAACATACTGAATGTTGATCTTGACACTTAAGATTCGGCTTTTAAGGCTTCAATATGAGAACTTATTTCATACTCGACTCCCTCGAGTCTCATCTTAGTCTCACTAAGGCAACTATATTCATAATACTCATACACTTCTGGTGTGAGTAATCAATATTGCACATCTAGTACCAATATGATTCAGTTTCATCTTGCCCGCTACTCAAGTGTCAGGGCGATTGCCTGTGTGGCTAGGCCAGTCAGAAGCCCGTGACATTTCAATATGCCTAACATGCAACAATAAGTTATGAGCATTTTGCCTATTTACAAAAGAAACATGTCCATCACGTAATAGGATATGTCTAAATACCAAACCTCATGAATTCCAAGATTCAACCACGGAGCTTTGAACGTATCACTAAGAATGTATTTAGTCAAGGGAACATATCACCTTGTTAGTGTACATATATATACCATATGGCAATGCTTTTGTCTATATAGTACAAGGCACACAATCTACTTTCATAGTTGACATTGTTGTGCAGATTTGCTTCTTACTACACCATGACATGACTTTCCCACTCAGTGGTGTGAAGGCATGTCCTGAGGTTGGCTCATCAGCATTTGAATATCCTCTCAAGTTGAAGTCTCCTCCTTGATAGCAAAAAGACTGAGTTATCAATAGTACGAAGGTAGTGCTTGATTCTCTAGGCAACTTGCTAATCAGCAAGGCTTGGGTTACCTTGATATTGACTAATCAAACTAACCACAAACCAATGCCAGGGCCATGTACATAACATTGCTTACAATAAGCTTACCATGACACCAGGGTTAGGGACATTTGTTTATTATCTCTATTTTGTCAGCTGTTTTAGAACATTAAACAAGACTCAAGGTTGAACCCTTCCCAACTGGAGTATCTACGGGTTGGGAATTATAAACCCAAAAATCGTTCCAAGACATTTTGACGCATGCTTCTTGGGACGGCTTTGGATTATTTCCACTCCTAGGACATACCTAGTTTCACCCGTGTCCTTGGTCTCAAAGACATGCAGTAACTACCTTTTAGTAGCTTTAATTATCTCCAAGTTGTTTCTAGTCAATGGTATGTCATCAATGTGAGGAACGCAATTCCTATGTTGATCTATCGACATACACAATGGCCTTCTGAAACCATAGATAAGCCAAGATGGCTTTATGGAATCTAGAGTACCAAGAATTGGAAGATTACTTAAGATCACATATGGACCTTTTAGGATGACACACATTGTCCTCTTGTCCCTTTGATACAAAATCAATGGGTTAATCCATATAAATCTCCTTCTCAAGATCGCCATTGAGAAAAGCAATTTTTACGTCCATTTCGAACTACTCAAAGTCCGAATGGACAACCAGGGTTAGGAATATTTGGGCCTGAACTTATCAATTGAATTATCCACCCGGTGTTTTATCTTAAAGACTTACATCGGGGTGGAGTTTCAAGGAGTTCTTAAACCTTGCCAGTGAGTCTATCCAATCTCTTATGGCATCCAGTTACTCTTTGTGATTTGGTGAACCAATCGCCTCTTGATAAGAGGTAGATCCCTCAACTCCCAAGGGAGTGCATGGGAATATTTCCTCTTCGATGTAGAAAAATCATTGAACAATTCTTCCGTGCTAACTCCTTCGGATTCTGGGACCTTCATTATTTGTCTGGCGAGGTGAGAAATCTCTCCCCCTTTGTCTAAGAGGTATGGGACCAGGAGTTCCTCCCCCTTTCTCTAAGAGATATAGAACCTTGAGTATGGACAGAAAGTTACTCCCACTATCCATTTGAGGTGGGATCCTAAACATGTGGACTCACTGCATGTTTAGGAATGACTCTCCTCAACATTTGGAGATTGTGGACGAATCTCATTCTTCTTAACAGACAAATATTCACCATTCTTATCAAACAAGAAAGGTGTACCACCCTTGGTGACTTAGTGAGAATTCAAATCCTCCCCCTCATCGAAACACGGGAGAAAGAGAGACTTCGGTGAACAGAAAGAGAAAGAGGGCCTCGGTCGAACACAGAGAGAGAGAGAGAGGGGTTAGAGTGAGGAAATGAACTAAGAGTTACTCTTTTATACCATACCTTTTTGGGCTGTCCATTCCTTGCATTTATAGGCAATTTTCTTCTTTGTTTTGTTTTTTATTTCGGGCTGATCATGTGATTTTGGGCTGAAATATGCATATGCTCTTGGTTTTAAATGAGTTTTCCCTTTCATTTTTATTCAATTCTTGGTATATCGATTTTATCAGTTTACTTAAAATCATTAGTTATGGCATGATTTTGAATTGAATTATGATGATATTCAAGTTGATAAAATTTTATGCAGTTAGTTCATTCGTTGGATTAAAGTATTGAATTAATTCTAAATGCATAATTTCGTTATGAAAACATTAATATTTTTAGTGTCGTATATAAATTCGTTTTGTATACCCACCAGCTTGACATTTTCATGACTGAGTAACTTGTTATTGATCAATTCGGTTGAAGTTATATGAATTTGCTTCATATATAAAATTAGTATGTACAATGTAAATTTGTTTTACCTGAACTCAATAAATATCTATGTAATATGAAGAACCCCTTGATCGATAGATGAATATTTTCATGAGTTACATTATATACATATGTTTTATATAATATCTCTTCACATGAATGTGTTTCATGGTTTAATAATTTTATGCAAAAACATGAGCAATTATGGATCAGTTAAATTGTTCAGTCATTCTTATACTTATTTCATGCTCTTATTTGGAGATATAGGCTATTTGATTATTTTATGAATCTGTTTCATAAAATTTAAATTTACAATATTATATGAATGCGTTTTATATAATTTGCAAGTTTTACTATGAATACGTTTCATCCAAACTTAAGTGTTATATAGATTTGTTCTATATATAATTAATTACGATTGATATTTAGATATATTTCATGTTACAAATTATGTTGCATGGATATGTTTCATGTCAATCACTAGTAAGTAGTTTTATATAAATGTGTTTTATATAAATTTGAACTACATGAGTTATAGTAAATTTGCTAGTTGTTTTAGCACCTTTTCTTGCCCAAAATTAACAAATATGAATTTGTTTCAAGTTCCTGTTAATCATCTAATTTAGCAGTATTTTATGAATTTGTTTCACAAAATCTAAATTTGTTAGATTTTGAATGTGTTTCATAATTTGCAAGTGACATTTGAATAAGTTTCATGCCACCTATGATTATATAAATATGTTTTATATAATGTTCATTGGGCTTTTATGTATTTCTTTTGTAACATGTTATTAATCAAATATATTTCACAATATAGACTCATTTTATTACATAAATATGTTTTATATAATAATCTGAATTTCATAGTTGATATGTCATTGATAGAGTGTTATATGACATATTAGTAGTTATATAAATTCGTTTTATATAATGGTACAGTTTCATGTAAATTTGTTTTACATGATTATCATGAATATCTTCTCTGTGAAGGTTCGTGCAATGAATTCCGTAATGTCGATCTAGTGGGGGAATTCAAATCACCCTACTGTTGAGTACGCATGGAATTAGCTCATCATCAGGTTCGTCCGGATCCATTCCCTCATAAGGTTCTGGACCTAAGGTTGGTATTACGAAAGGGAAAAAGGCTAATTAAATAAAGAGAAGCATATAGGATGTGTGAGTGCTATGACTGTGGTTAGGAATCTTATGCTTGGGATTATTCTAAGTCGATTAAGGTACCTCCTTCCACAGTTACTCCTAGATAATATGTGTGCTCTCAAACATTTGTTGCTAACTATGATCCTTAGTGGATAGTAGATGCGAGAGCAATCAAGTACATAGTTCAGGATTGAGTTGTTTTCTTATGAACTTTCACTACTACCTGGTGGATTCACAAATTGTCGTTTCAGGCAACGATAGTGAAAAAGTTGTCATTGAATTAAGGACAAATCATTTGGAGCTCCTTGAAGGGACTATGTTGTCTTCCCATAATTCTCTTTGTGCACCTGGGGCGTGATATTCCTTGTGACTTCTGTTCCTAAGATTAGTTTCATTTTAATCTTCATATGGATGTCTTAGATATCATAAGACATCGTGATCTATTTGGACATGGCACATTGAAAGGCGTTTTCAATGTTTTTGGACGAAATAGAACATCTTCCGTCCTTGTCCTGTTTTCGAATCTATTTTAGACATCATTTTGACCATAAAGGTTAATATAGATTTAACAAGCTAGTTAAATATGGTCTTTTAAGACCAACTCACTGGACTTAAGTTGCACAATGTGAGTTATGTCTAACTAGTAAAACACTAGGAAATCTTTTTTTAAGGTTTCGAAGACATCGAATTTCTTAGCGTTCATTTACTCTAGACATTTACGGTCCATGAATGCATATCATGGAGCTATATGCTGATGATATAGGCATGTGTATCTCTTATCTCACCGCTATTAGGTACTTGATATGTTCATATATCCTATAGCGGTAATATGACTAAATTGGGATGGAACATTAGACTTCTTCGAATCAATCGAGACCATGAATATTTTCTTTCATGAATCAAATTCCCGCAATGTCGGTTTCCTTAAGGATGAGTTTCTTAGCATTTGGTGAAATTTAAAAGGACTTCACTTTGTATGCATTACAACAAGACCTTCAACCACCTCTCGGTGAGGGGGAGGATTTGAATTCTCACTAAGTCACCAAGGGTGGTACACCTTTCTTGTTTGTAAGAAATGGTGAATATTTGTCTGTTAAGGAGAATGAGATTCATCCTCAATCTCCAAATATTAAGGAGTGTCATTCCTGAACATGCAGTTAGTCCATATGTTTAGGATCCCACCTCAAATGGAGATTCGTCCTTAATCTCCAAATGTTGAGGAGAGTCATTCCTGAATATGCAATTAGTCCACATGTTTAGGATCCCACCTCAAATGGATAGTGGGAGTAACTTTTTCTTCATACTCAGGGTTCTATACCTCTTAGAGAAAGGGGGAGGAACTCCTGGTTCCATACCTCTTAGAAAAAGGGGGAGGGATTTCTCACCTCAGCAGACAAATAATGAAGGTCCTAGAATCTGAAAGAGTTGGCACGGAAGAATTCTTCAACGATTTTTCTACATCGAAGAGGAAATATTCCCATGCACTCCCTTAGGAGTTGAGGGATCTACATCTTATCAAGAGGCAGTTGGTTCAACAAATCACAAAGAGTGACTGGATGCCATAAGAGATGAGATGGACTCATTGACAAGGTTTAAGAACTCCTTGGAACTCCATCCCGATGTAAGTCTTCAAGATAAAACACCGGGTGGATACTTCAATTGATAAGTTCAGGCCCGAATATTCCTAACCCTGGTTGCCCATTCGAACTTTGAGTAGTTCGAAATGGACATAAAAATTGCTTTTCTCAATGGCGATCTTGAGAAGGAGATTTATATAGACTAACCCATTGATTTTATATCAAAGGGACAAGAGGACAATGTGTGTCATCCTGAAAGGTCCATACGTGATACTAAGCAATCTTCCGGTTCTTGGTACTCTAGATTCCATAAAGCCATCTTAGCTTATTTATGGTTTCAGAAGGCCATTATGTATGTTGAAAGATCAACATGGGAATTCCGTTCCTCATGTTGATGACATACCGTTGACTAGAAACAACTTAGAGATAACTAAAGCTACTAAAAGGTAGTTACTCCATGTCTTTGAGACCAAGGACACGGGTGAAACTAGGTATGTCCTAGGAGTGAAAATAATCCAAAGCCGTCCCAAGAAGCATGCGTCAAAATGTCTTGGAACGATTTTTGGGTTTATAGTTCCCAACCCGTAGATACTCCAGTTGGGAAGGGTCCAACCTTGAGTCTTGTTTAATTTTCTAAAACAGCTGACAAAATAGAGATAATAAACAAATGTCCCTAACCCTAGTGTCATGGTAAGCTTATTGTAAGCAATGTTATGTACATGGCCCTGGCATTGGTTTGTGGTTAGTTTGATAAGTCAATATCAAGGTAACCCAAGCCTTGTTGATTAGCAAGTCGCCTAGAGAATCAAGCACTACCTTCGTAGTATTGATAACTCAGTCTTTTTGCTGTCAAGGAGGAGACTTCAACTTGAGAGGATACTCANNNGCTGATGAGTCAACCTCAGGACATGTCTTCACACCACTGAGTGGGAGAGTCATGTCATGGTGCGGCAAGAAGAAAAGCAGTACAACAATGTCAGCTATGGAAGTAGATTGTGTGTCTTTTACTATAGAGACAAAAGCATTGCCATATGGTATATATATGTACACTAACAAGGTGATATGTTCCCTTGACTAAACCCAATTTTAGTGATACGTTCAAAGCTCATTAGTTGATTCTTGGGATTCATGAGGTTTGGTATTTAGACATGTCCTGTTACGTGATGGACATGTTTCTTTCGTAAATGGACAAAATGCTCAAAACTCGTTGATGCACATTAGGCATATTCAAATGTCACGGGTTTCTAATTCGCCTAGTCACACAGGCAATTGCCCTGACGCTTGAGTAGCGGACAGGACGAGACTGAATCATATTGGCACTAAGTGTGCAATATTGATTACTCACACTGGAAGTGTATGAGTAGAATAAATATAGTCGCCTTAGTGAGACTAAGATGAGACTTGAGGGAGTCGAGCATGAAATAAGTTTTCATATTGAAGCCTTAAAAGCCGAATCTTAAATGTCAAGATCAACATTTAGTATGTTGATCTAGTGGCTTAAGTTAGACTTTTGGGTGAAAATCTAGACTGACGATTCACATGGCATAAAGAGTGATGAACCCAGCTAAGTGGGAGCTATGCTGTGACACACATCTCATACTATGTGTGCTTATAAGACGATCCATATGTGGGGTGACAATTAAATTCCCTATCATTTGCCACTGTGTGACCCTATGAGCAATGACCATTTTGACCTAAAAGCTATGATATGAAGTCGAAGCTTGATGGTGCTACCTTAATGTATATCTTAAGGACCATGATGTATACAGTTCAGCGAGAACACGTTAGGAAAGCAGTTAAGTTGAGATGAAGTATTATGAGTGTTTAAGGAAAATTCTATCCATCATCACCATATCAGCCCGGGCGATTATATTGAGTATATAATCATATGATATATCATATGGCATAAAGGGACTGTGCATGCCACTAGTGATGCTAAGGATGATTTGGGCTATCGTATTTTGTTAAAGTGTTATGTGAGTTACATGGTGACTTGATATAACGCTTCTTGTTCGTTTGTGGTCACACGCTCTATTCCCAGTATGAAGTGCGAGGAGATTCGTTGGCAGAGAGATATGGGATTTGTGGTCTATATGACTGAAAGGGAGCTGTTGGCCAAAGTAGTAGTCACCTTATGGCATCATTATTCCCCATTAATGCAGCAGTTACAAAGCGATTAATTCAGTATTAATCAGCCACATGAATTCCCTATTTCAGTTACAAGTTGTGTGCTATTATAAAAGGGGATAAACAAATAAGGAATGTGATATAGTTTTAATAACCAGCATTCCTAATTCAAAACCCTCTCTTTCATGTCCTTCATACTTAGCCTAGCCATCTACAAGGCTCGGGTTTTGGGGTGTGAACCTCACTGGTGACTCTAGTAGCCATCGTGTTCGTGGGCAGCATTCAACAAGCAAGATTCGAGAAACACTTTCGCAATAAGGTTAGTCCTTAACTTTTCCTACAGTGGGTGAGATAGGAGGCACACATACCTATATCATGAACATATAGATCCATGATATGCATTCATGGACCGCAGATGTCTAGAGTGAATGAACGCTAAGAAATTTGATGTCCTCGAAACCTTACAAAAAGGTATTCCTAGTGCTTTACTAGCTAGACATAACTCACATTGTGCAACTTAAGTCCAATGAGTTGGTCTCAAAAGACCATCTTTAACTAGTTTGTTAAATCTCTATTAACACTCATGGTCAAAATGAGTATGTCTAAAACAGATTCGAAAATAGGACAAGGATGGAAGATGTTCTATTTCATCCAAAAAAATTGAAAACACCTTTCAATGTGACATGACCAAATAGATCACCATGTCATACGATATCTAAGACATCTAGATGAAGATTAAAATGAAAACTAATCTTAGGAACAGAAGTCACGAGGAAATATCACACCCTAGGTGCACAGAGAGCATTGTGAAAAGACAACATAGTTGCTTCAAGGAGCTCCAAATGATTTGTTCTTAATTCAAGGACAAGTTTTTCACTGTCGTTACCTGAAATGATAATTTGTGAATCCATCGGGTAGTAGTGGAAGTTCACAAAAAACAACTCAATCCTGAACTATGTACTTGATTGCTCCCGTATCTACAATCCACTAAGGATCATAGTTAGCAACAAATGTTTGACACACACATATTATCCAAGAGTAACTATGGAAGGAGGTACCTTAATTGACTTAGAATAATCCCAAGCATAAGATTCCTAATTTCCACAGTCATAACACTCACACGTGCTGTATAATTCTCTTTATTTCCTTAGCATTTTGCCCTTTTGCAATACCAATCTTAGGTCTAGAACTTTATGAGGGAATGGCTCGGATGAACCTAATCCTAAGCTAATCCCATGCATACTTAACAGTGGGGTAGCTTTCAATCCCTCACTAGACTGTCATTCATGCGGTACTACATAGTATAGCATGTTGATCAATCCATTCTCAAATCACTTTTGGTATGCTTTTAAGTTTTCTAGATACTATTCACTAGTAGTACCATCTTTGCCATCCTATGAGACCTAGAACCTAATGAGTGTCCTAACATCTCACGTTCGTTTAGAAGAAACTGAATCTTCTGACATTATGTATCACAGTCAGCGCTATCAAGTTCTTTTATTGGTAAACAAATTACCAACCTTATTTTTAATTGCCATATCTAAAGGTATATATTCTGTAAAGTGGACATTAGGCATATTTTCAAACAAATAAATTATTAAAAACTCCATTATCCATGTTGTATGATCGAAAATTTCGCTAAGCTCATAATCATCTCATATAAGCATGAATTAGAAGTTTTTATAACTTATTTATCACAATTTTCCATAAAGCAAAATTTATGGAGAACATTATGGTTAAATAAATTAATATTTCAGATATATCACAAAGATATCCAACTTAATGTAAATCAAATTTACATGAAGTTATCTCATTACATATAACTACTAATATGTCATCCAGAGCTTTATCAATGACATTTCAGATTATTATATAAAACGCATTTATATAATAAAATGAATCTATATTGCAAAACATATTCGGATAATAACATGTTACAAAAGGCCCAAATAGCATTACATAAAACACATTTATATAATTATATACAATATGAAACTTATTCAAATGTTACTCGCAAATAATAAAACACATTTATAATATTACGAATTTAAATTTTATGAAACCAATTCATAAAATACCGCTAAATTACATAATTAGCAGGAAATGTGAAACGAATCCATATTCATTAATTTGGGCATGAAAAAAAATGCTAAAACAATTAGCAAATTTACTACAACTCATGCAATTCGTATGTATATAAACACACATTTATATAACGTACTAATAATTCGAGATTGACATGAAACATATCCATATAATCAAATGCAACATAATTTGTAACATGAAATATATTCAAATATTAATTGCAATTAATTATATATAGAACAAATCTATATGACACTTAAGTTTGGATGAAACGAATTCATAGTAAAACTTGCAAATTATATAAAACGCATTCATATAATATTGCAAATTTAAATTTTATGAAACAAATTCATAAAATTATTAAATAGCCTATATCTCCAAATAAGAGCATGAAATAAGTACAAGAAAGACAGAACAATTTAACTGATCTATAATTGCTCATGTTTTTGCATGAAATTATTAAATCATGAAACACATTCATGCGAGGAGATATTACATAAAACATATGTATATAATGTAACTCATGAAACATATTCATCTATCAATCAAGGGGATCTTTATATCGCATAGATATTTATTGAGTTCGAGTAAAACAAATTTACGTCATACATACTAATTTTATATATGAAACAAATTCATATAACTTCAACCCAATTGATTAATAACAAGTTACTCGGTCATGAAAATGTCAAGTTGGTGGGTATACAAAATGAATTTATAAACGACATTAAACATATTAATGTTTTCATAACGAAATCATGCATTCAGAATTAATTCAAAACTTTAATCCAATGAATGAACTAACTGCATGAAATTTTATCAACTTGAACATCATCATAATTCAATTAAAAAGCATGCGACAACTAATGATTTTAAGTAAACTGATAAAATCAATATACCAAGAATTGAATAAAAACGAAAGGGAAAACTCATTCAAAACCAAGAGCATATGCATATTTCGGCCCAAAATCACATGATTAGCCCGAAATTAAAAAAAAAAAAAAAA
>NCQV01047185.1:12393-28542 GCA_002740545.1 Lophocereus schottii
TGAAATTACATCCAACTTTGGAGATGCCTATGAAACCTCCCAACTGTTGGATCTTTCTCTAAGTTTTAGTAAAACCATTAGGCTTGGCTTCGATTACCTTTCCTATCATAGCTAGGTTTTGAAAATCATAGCCAGCTCTTTCTATAAGCTTGTATGTATTCAAATTAAACCCCTCTTTATCAAGTCATCGCCTTCTTTAGAAGAAATAACCCAGAAAGAGGGGGTCTACTCACCTTAGCCTGCCACATCTTAAGTGTTGGAACCGTTACACTTCTTTTAGGGTGGTTATGTTAGCTCTATCATCCTTTTTAGTAGCTTTGGTATCAGTGCTTTTGCATGTGCACCTACTAAAGCGTGATTCACCCTCCTTACGGTGAGACCTAAGTAAGTACCTTATGACCAGTGGTGTTGATCCCATTGAAGCAACAACTAGTTTAGCAACTTGTCCAATATGAGAAGCTATGTTTCACTACTTACTTGCTTCTTTATCACGTTGTTGCTTAGTAGCATTATGTTTTGTTGCTTGAAGAGAATGTTTTACGCCACCTTTTCTTGTAGAAGAAATGGTTGAAGGCATGGTTTAATTAGGTGCAACACCTTCCTCGAAGAATCTTACGCCTGCAAAGTGAGACTCATCCGTAGTGAATGGCTTGACATTCACATTTATTTAGTTTTCTTCATCTCAATAGTACTTAAGGCATTGGTTCAGAGTGGAAGGCACAATCCTATGTTGGTGAAGTCATGGTTGCCTAAGTAATAACTTATAGGAAGTCTTAGCATCGACTACATGTAATTTTGAGGATGGTGACAAGTCTCCCATTGTTATTTTAATGCGAATCATGACGATTGCCCACTAGCCCTTAAGGTTGAACCCTTGAATAATCATTTGACTCTTAGAAAGTTCTTCCACTGTGATCCCTAAATCATTCATTGTAGACTTGGGTATGATGTTCATGGCTGACCCTTCATCCATGAGGATGGGCTTAACTTTTTACTCCATAATGTAGCTAGTCACAAATAAAGGACGATTGTGAGGCTTGGATCCCAATAATAAGTCATCATCAGTGAAAGTAGCTACAGTGTTGTAAGAGGCATACTGAACAGGGCTTTCTATTGATCCTCCCATATCCTTAACTTTGTAAGCACAAACTTCTGGGTATTGTAAGGTAGCAACAACATGTTGGCACATCTCATCAATCAAACAAAATATTGGTCTCCAGCCCATGCGAGTTAGCAAAGGCTCTAGAACAGTTAAGCTTTTGTCAACTACTTTTGAAGAGTTCTCTTGTCTATTACTCTCCTCATCTTCATCTTCTTTAAGCTTAGAATATGAGATCATGCTGACTATAACTTTCTCAGAGAAGCATATTAGGAAGAACTCTTTTAGTGTGACAGGAATAGGTGGCTCCTGCTCAAGTAGGTTAATAGGCTGCATTTCATGCCCTTTGATCTTCTTGGACTTATTCTTCCTTCTTGAATGAGGAGGGCTCTTCTTCTTACCTTGCTTCTTTCTATGGCGAACAGATGGTCATTAAACGTGATTTTGCTTCCTTGGCCTCTATCGAGTGATAAGAGTCCATCCCTCTTCATCTTCATCAGCTTCATTAAAGACATCCACAAGAAGACTGATCTCTGTCAAAGGTCCTTGGGATGCCATTGGAACTAAAATAGGCTCCAAACTTTCAAATTTAATTGTAATTAATTTCTCTGCTTGCGAGGAAATCAATTTAGTGTTGACTTTACCTTGAGGTGGAGTATGTTTTTGCTGCTAGGGTGATAAAGAACACTCTTATTGCATGAAAATATGATTTGTCTTGGTAGTTTCACCCAAATCCAATATTATTTTCCTACCCCTAGCAAGTTGCATAATGCACTCCTTGAGCGTAATGCATTTCTCAAGAGGGTGAGTAATCACCCTATGATACTGACAATATTTTGGGTTAGTAACCCTTTCAGCCTCTTTAGCCCATTTTGACTCTGGAAGTTCAATAACCTCTTTTTAAGGAGATCAACCATTCCTAACAAGTTTGAATTGAGGAATGGATATTTCTTCTCCCCTAGCTCCTTCAATGTAAGGTGCTTCTTTCTAATACCCTTAGAGAATCCACTTTTCTTGTTTTCATACTTGAACTTTCCAGAGATTCGAACCGGCTCCCTCGTTGAAATAGCAATGGAGTCTTTGTTTGAAGACTTTGAGGACTTGAGATTTTTTTTGAATTCACCCTTTTTATTTTTGGAATCAAATGAGGAAGAAGACTTGCCACGATGACTTGCAATTGTCATCTCTAAATCATGAGCCTTCATCGCCAATTCCTAGAAGTTTCTTAGCTTACTCATCTGTAACATGTAGAGTAAATCCCAGTCCATGCCCTAAGCACATATTTCAATGGTTGAAGTTTATGATAGATGGTCCTTGGACTCAAGATTGAGATACCTCCAATGATTGATGTAATTGAGAAAATGTAATTGAGAACTAGCTTATCCTTTAATTGTCTAGTGTTTGTTTGCTCTATCATGCGAACAATATGTTAAGTGCTGTAGAACCTATTTAGGAACTCCTGTTCCATTTGTTCCCAACTATCAATGGACTCTAGCTCCAAGTTTGTGTCCCAGCTAAATGCAATCCCTTTTAGAGTCCGGATAAACTGCTTCACTAGTCGGTCTCCCTCTGTGCCACATTGCTGCACGTCTTAATGAAGTCATTGATGCACTTTTTGGGATTACTCTCACCGTTAAAATGGTTGAATTAGGGAGGCTGATAGCCGTGGGCCTTAGGAAGAGCATCAATCCTCTTCGTATAAGGCTTTGTACATAAGTGGGTTTTGTGAAACCCTGCCCTCAACTGAACCATGACTGCATTTGTTACTAAGTTTTGAATTTGCTTAACCAACATTGAGACTAAAGAGTGATTCTTCTTCACCCTGCGATCATCATTAGATTCTTCACTATGATTGAACTCTCTATCATGATCATCAGTGCCTGAATCGTTGTTGAAGCTTTAAAGGACTTTGTTTCCAACTTCTTCATTAGCTCAGCATCCTTTTCTGCACTCTTCTTGAAACATATCCAACGTAGCCTTCATGCTCATCAGTTTTTATTGAAGTTAGCAGCTTCTATCACCATAACTGGCATGACGACAGTGTCATAGGATTCATCTTCAGCATGTGAGGAAAGTGATCCCTTCAATGATGCCAAAGAGGAGTCACTACTCAAATAGCCATCATCTTCAACCCCGAAGGGTGGAAAGTAGGGTTGGTTTGGGTTTGGAGTCCATCCATCCCACACGGAATTGTTTGCAATGTGTTGAAACTAGCAATAGAGTTTTGCTTCAAAGCATGTGAAGCAATTTGGTTGACTCTATCAGGCACCATGGAGGTGAGTTTCTTATCTTACATCATTACGATGGTGCAGTCACACTTGATTGCTCTAAGGCGATTGCGGCTGCAGCTTTTGGCATACTCCCAATCATAATGCCGCCATATCTAGTGCTAATAGTTGTTTATCCCTAAGATGTGGATCGAATAGCTTTCCTTGAAGATCGAGAGATTACATTGTTGTGTCTTCGAATGAGTGTAGAGTTTTATATTTTGAAGAAAGAGATGGGAGGCAGAGATGTCCCACCAAGCATGACAAAAATTTGTAAATACAAATCTCGAGCCCAAACTAAATTAGACAAGAAATTGGGAAAAGAAATTAAATTTTGTATTGATATAGTATGTGTAGGTACGATTTCTCAGTTGAATACAATGAAATAGTCCCCAGATTTGATTTCTTAGTGACTTAAATTGATTCAAGGGCATGACTGATTGATCTCGATTGATGCAAAATCAGTTGAAGAACTCTAAAATTGTTCTTGATCTTGATCTGCAACTGGTTATTATTGACTCTTAAATTCTCAAATTTTGATCATTCTCACTTGTTAGATGGTTGCTGCTTGCAGTCTATGCCTTTGAATTCTGCAGATGCTGAATGTGCCAAATGAGGAGGTAAGGACTCCTGTTTATAGGCTCCGCCAGTTAGTGTTAGAGTCAGGCTTTGCGCCTAGGTTTGATAATTATTTTTCTATTTTTGAATAAGGAAGGTAATTATTAATTTATGCATTGTTAACAACACTTGGCAACTTTTAATTGGCTGAATTTTAGCTGCACATAATTTGACCAAAGGTGTCCACCAAAGTTAACTTGACACGTGCAAATTTGTGATTGGTCGAATTATTTTCTTTAACCTTCTACAATGCCTAGGGGTGAGCAAAAAAAAACAAAAACGAAAAACCGAAAAACCGGTTTGATTTTTCTAAAAATTTTGGTTTAGTTAACCGAACTGAAAAACTTTTGCAGTTTCAGTTTCAGTTTTGTTTTCGGTTCGACCATTTGAAATTTGATTAACTGCACGGTTAACCGAAACCAAAACTTACACTTTTGTTTTTAAAAAAAAATGTTATATTGGTCATTTGTATTGTAGATTTTATAATTATCAAAATAAGACTAAATATATAATAATGTGTAAATTAATATTTGGTGTCTCAAATAGTTAAATTAATTCAAAAATGGAGTGAAAATTGAAAATTAACAATTTAAATTAACGGTTAACCGGTAGCCGAATTGAACATTCGGTTAACGAAACTGAAAATCCAGTTAACCAAGTTTTTCGGTTCGGTTACGGTTCACACTTTTGCCAAGCCGAAAAATTTGGTTAACCGATTCTCAGTTGACCGAAAGTTTCGATTCGGTTTTCGGTTCACAATTTTTGCGAACCGATTTTCCAATTAAACGATTTTTAGTTAACCGAATTTCTAGTTAACTGGTTTTGATCATCCCTAACAATGCCCATCAAGGCAAAGCGATGCATGCCAAGGTGCTCCACATATGTAGAGTTCATCATGCCTCTTCAACAAAGACACATGCTTTTATTAGTTGTTTCAAAAGGCATAAGTTAGTTAATTAGCCAAATAAAGTTATATTTCTTTCTAAATAATTAATCAAATTAATTATTTACCAAAAGGTGCAATGCAATAACTAATTATCAAGATAATTAATTATTACTTAGGCATAATACAAAAATAGATTTTCATAACCATTTTTATGAAAATAATTATTTTATTAAAATTTCCATTTTTATGGAAATTACTCCAACAAATAAGCCAAGGTTAAAAAAATTATACACAACAGTTTGGGGGGTTAAAGTTTAACAATGGAGTGCACTTAAATTAAAGAATTGCTTGTTTTATAACGCAATGCTTTATAACTATAACACAGTTCAAGTAACTAGAGTACAGAAGGATAATTTTGTATGTAAAACTAGTTTTGACAACCCGCACGAAAAGATTTTAGGTGTCTTCTAATTTTAATTGTTCTGAGAGTTAACTACGATAGTCAAATGCAAGTTGTAAACAATTATATTAAAATGTGAAAATATGGTCTCATTATTCTAATGGGAAAAATTAGTACATTTATAATAATATGTCTGTAATCATATATAGAATATATTGTTGGTAGTGAAATCATACTAAATATCACATTTTTGATAGTGTTTGTGGATAATTTTTTGAGAATGATTTCTCTATATTAATTTTACTAAATGGAGTAAAAGTAGTCATATAACTTTAAATTATTAATAATATGATTTTCATAAATTTATTATTGATTTTGATTGAAAACATTAAATGTTGATTTATCATTAGATTAGGAGCTATTAAACCTCAATAGTTTGCCACATAAAGTTAAATAGAGTTTAAAACTTTACATTTTGATTACCTATTAAGCCCCATATATATAACATGTAAATTAGACATGTAATAATTCAGTTTTAAAATTTGATAATAATTATTTTCTTATATTAAAGGTAATGAAAGTTTATTTCCTTTTATAGATATTTTAGTAAAATTTATTAATTGCTCATTGAAGCCCCCTAAAATTTTTATATATTTTGCTTATATAAAATTACATATCTAATAAAATAATTTGAATGTATTTTTCAAACGTACGCTCGCACCATATTCCATTCCCTCTAATACCTTAACATTTTTGTTAGACAAATAGGACTAACCTGGAATACGGAATTATCTGTCGGAAATAGCCCACGTTGATATGAATGTGAGGTGGCTACTAGAGTCGACTTTAGAGTTCACTTTTTAGACCTGAAACCCCGGTGGATGGTTAGGCAGCTGTGAGAAGTGAAGGGGAGAAACTGTGAGAGTGTTTTTTTTTTTTTCCAATCACAGTAACTCTGATTAATCCCCTAAAACCTCCTTATATAGGTTGGGGGGAAATAATTAGGGTTGCCGCACTAAGTGGCTTATGTGGCCGTCAGACCTAAACATTAGACCCGGCCAATAGCTCTCACTCTGCCACATAGGCTGCAAAATATATGCTCTCCACGAATTACAACTCTTCACGCTTCATATCAGGAATATGACGTGCGACCGAAAAGTAACAAATAGTGTTATGTTAAGCTACCATCTAACTAACACAACACTTTCACAAAGTATGATGCCTCAAATCATCCTAAATATCACGAGTGGCATCTCGAATCCCTTATGCCATGATATATTATATGATTATATACTCAATATAATCTCCCGGGCTAATATTGGTGATGATGGATAGACTTTTTCTTAAACGCTCATGGCATTACATCTCAGAAAACCGTATACATTGTGGTCCTTGAAAAACACATTGAAGTAGCAACATCAAGCTTTGACCTCATGCCGTAGCTTTAAGTCAAAGGGTCATCGTCCATAGAGTCACATAATGACAAAAGATAGGGAGGTCAATTGTCACTCCGTTTATGGTCGTCTTTTAAGAGCACACAGCATGAGATGTGTGTCATGACATAGCTCCCACTCAACTAGGCTCGTCACTCTATATGTTATACGAATCGCCAGTCTAGATTTTTACCTAAAAATCTAACCTGAGCCACTAGATTAATATACTAAATGTCAATCTTGACACTCAATACTCGGCTTTTTAAGACTTTAATTTGAAATCATATCTCACATTCAACTCCCTCGAGTCTCATCTTAGACTTACTAAGGCGACTATATCTTATCACATTCACACACTTTCAGTATGAGCAATCAATATTGTACACTCAGTGCCAATATGATTCACTCTTATCTTACCCGCTACTCAAGCATTCGGGCGATTGCCTGTGTGACTAGGCCAATCGGAAGCCTGTGACATTTCAATATGCCTAACGCGTAATAATAATCTATGAGTGTTTTTCACATTGCAAAAGAACCTTGTCCATCACATGACAAGATATGTCCCAAAATTGAACCTTGCAAATTCCTAGACTCAACATATGAGTTTTGAATGTGTCACTAGGAATAGGTTTAGTTAAAAGGGACATAAACACCTTCTTAGTGTGTATATACTTTATGGTAATGTCTTTTGTTTCTATGGTGACACATAATCTGCCTCCATAGCTAACATTATTGTATAGTTTTTGGTTATACTGTATCATGACATGGCTCTCTAACCCAGGGTGAAGGCATATCCTAAAGTTGACTTAGACTCTTCTGAGTCACTACCTCAATCGACATTTTGAGGATCATCTCAACTTGAGATCTCCCCTTAATAGCATAAGACAAAATCACCTATACCACGAAGGTATTACTTGACTCTCTTGATGGCTTGCCAATGAACAAGTTCTGGGTTGCTCTGGTAACGACTTACCAAGCCAACCACAAAGCAAATGTTAAGCCATGTACATTGCATGGCATACATTGAGCTTCTTACAGCACTAGTGTAAGGGGCATTGCTCATTTCCTCCTTTCCTTTGTCTATTTTTGGGCATTGGTCAAGACTCAAGGTTAAACCCTTCCCAACTGGAGTATCTACGGGTTTGGAATAATGTATACAGAACCGTTCTATGACTTTCTTGATATATGCCCCTTGGCTCATACCTAAAAGTTTCTTAAGATGATTTTTAATTATTTCCATGTCTAGGACATACTTCACTTCACCCATGTCCTTCATCTCAAAGACAGAGAATAGCCACTTCTTAATGGCTTCAATCATCTCTAAGTTGTTCCCATCCAGGAGTATGTCATCACGTATAGGGTAAGCAACATAATCCCCTAATTGATCTTTTGATATACACACAGTGGTCTTTTGAAATCACAGATAAGCCAAACGGAGCTATAGCTACATGGAATCTAAAGTACCAAGATTTGTAAGATTGCTTCAAACCATATATGGACCTTTTAAGGCGACACACCTTGTCTTATTATCCTTTTGATGCAAAATCAATGAGTTGATCTATATAGATCTCTTATTCAAAGCTACCATTGAGGAAAGCAGTATTTACATCCATTTGAAGCAACTCTAAGTCCAAATGGACAACCATGGCTAGGAGTAGGCGAATAGAGGAAAATCTCAATATAGGACAAAATGTCTCTTCATAGTCTACACCTTCAATTTGTATAAACCCTATCGTTACTAAGCGGGTCTTGAACTTATCAATCGAACCATCTACCCAACGTTTTGTCTTGAAAACCCATTTTTTTCCAGTAGACTTACGTTGGGGTGGAAGATCAAAAAGTTCTAAAACCTTACTTCTCACCATCGAGTCCATCTCATCCCTCATGGAGTCCATCTCATCCCTCATGGCGTCCATCCACTCTTTGTGGTTTAGTGAGTTAATCCCTTCTTGATAAGAGATAGACTCCTCAATTTCCAAGAGACTGCATAAGAATATTGCCTCTTCGATTTGGAAATATCGTCGAGGAAATTTTTCATACGCACTCCTTCGGATCATGGGACCTTCACTATTTGTCTGCCTAGGTGGGGCATCCCTCCATCTTTCGCCAAGAGGTGTAGGACCCTAAGCATGTAAAGAATCACTCCCACTATCCCTAGAGTCCCTTCTCTTTTCTCTAAGAGGTGTGGAACCCTAAGCATGTGGAGCTTACTCCCACTATCTCTTTAAGGCGAGGAATCCTGAACATATGGACTAACTGTATGTTCGGGAATTGTAGATTGAAGACGGACCTCACTCATAGGCTGACTCTACTCATATATAGGAGATTGAAGACGAATCTCATTCTCCTGAGTAGACAAGTCTCCCCCTTCCCTTTTGGGTAGGGGAGGGATACCATCTTCAGTGACTTGGTTAGAGTCTAAATTCTCCGCCTCCCCAAAAGATGGTTGGATGTCTTGCTGTAACTCAAACAACTCGACATCCTTCTTGATTTCACCAATGGTTAGGAACTCATCCTTAAGAAAGTCGACATTGTGGGAATATATTTCTGTTTATTAGATTGTGCGGGATATCTAATGAAGATCATCTTGGTGGCTCTTGGACCAAGTTTTCCATGTTTGTGGGTTGGGTTATGCACATAGCCGGCCGAACCCTATGGGCATAAATGGTCCAAGGATGACTTCTTACTAAACCATAACTCATATAGTGTAGTAGGTATATTATTGCTTGGCACACGGTTAAGGATATAGGTTGTTGTGAGCAACGTATTCCCCCAAAACTAATTTGGCAGTTCGCATGTGCCATCATTGACCTGACCATACCAAGCAATGTGCAATTCCTGTCGTCCACAACACTATTTTGTTGTGGGGTGCATGGAGTCATTAGCTATCTTTATATACCTTTCTCTTCACAGAACTCTCTGAACCTATCAGAGAGGTATTCACTACCTTGATCAGTCTGAAAATTTCTAAGTCTTCGTTCCAATTGAGTTTCTACTTTTTGTTATGAAGCGTTCAAACATATCGAGTCCTCGTAGTGATGAGATGCTAGCTACGCATACCCACGTCGTGAATAACCATCTATAATAGTGATGAAATAGATAATCCCATGACATACCTTAACGTTCATGGGTCAGCAAATGGTTGAATGGACTAATTATAGGGGCTAGATGATCTAGAAGCCTCACCAAAAGGCTTTGCTTTGCCAGCTAAACATTACTTACCTAGGCAACTTAACCCTAGTGAGTTGGTCTAAAGGACCATCTCTAGTTAGCTTGTTCACTCTACCTTGACCCTCATAGTCAAGTCGAGTATGCCTAAAAATAGAGTTCAAAGAAAAGCGGAAAAGACAGAAGATGTCAAGATAAACGGAAATCAAGAGAGAAAACTAATATCAGAACTAAAAGGTACAAAGGTACACTGCACCCTAAGAGCGTAAAGAGCGTCATCGAGGAACAACTTATTTCCTTCACAGGGTTTGAGCTGACTTGTTGCTATGTCGAGGACATGTTCCTCACTATCATCCCCTAAGACAACAGTCTGTGAACCCATCGAGTAGCGATGAAGGTTCACAAAATCAGCTCATCCCTGAGCTATACGCTTGGTTACTCTCATGTCTACAGTCCACTAAGGAAGAAAGTTTGGTAAGTACTGTTTGGGAGCACACATGTTGTTCAGGTATAACTGTGAAAGAAGGTACCTTAGTTAGCTTGGGATGATCCCAAGGAGTGGGCTTATTCTTTTCACGGTTATCACACGTGCTACATCGTACTTTCTATTGACCTTGGCCTTTTACTCTTTTGGTAATACTATCCTTAGGTTTGGAGTTTTGAGAAGGGGATGAATCTTGTCAAATCGGATGCCAAGCTGATCTCACATGTTCTAAACAGTGAGATAGCCTTAAAATCCCTATACCAGATCATTATGCATGCAATACCACATAGCCAGCTTGCTGATCGATCCTTCCTCGAGCCATTCATGGTATATTATTAGCCTTTCTCTTGATATTGCTCACAAATAGTTGTATCTATGTTATTCACATCTTTGCCTATCCTGGAGACTTTAAAAGTCGTAGAGTGTTCTAATACTTTACGTTTGTTTAGAAGAAGCCAAATCTTCTAACACCATGTATCATGGTTAATGCTACCTAACTCTTCATTGGTAAACAAATCACCAATCATATTTTAATTGACATATCTGAAAGTATATATTTAAAAGACGGACATTAGGCATATTGTCAGATAATTAGATTATCAAAAACTCCGTCGCTCATGTCGTATAATCAAAAATTTCGCTAAGCTCATAATCATCACATACAAGCTTGAATTAGAAGTTTCTACAATTTAGTTACTACATTCTTCCATAAAACAAAATTTATGGAGTGCACAATTTATCAAACTAATTAACACATCGAGAAATATCACATAGATATTCAGCTTTAATCATGCAAAAGAAATTTACACGTAGTTATATAAAACGAATTGATATAATTACTAATATGTCATTTAAAAAACTTTATTTAATGACATATCAAAGAAGAAATTACACGTAAGTAATTATGTGGTACGCATCCATATAATGTTACAACCTTTAATCAATATGAAATGAATTCATATAATATGTCTATTAGCGATATAATACATTATTATATCTTAGGCCAAATTTACATTTAGTCATGTAAAACATATTTACACAAGGTTTTTTTTTTTATATGAAACTAATTCATATATTCTGTTACTAAAGCTATTTGTTTATTTTTTCGATACATAACACATACTTATGCATCGATCATGTCTTTCATATTATCATCACATATGGATGTAAATTAAGAGTTTCTTTAAGCTAATTATAAAATTTATAAAAGCTTGGTTAAACTTATTAAAACATTAATTGGTGACTATCACACAAATATTCGCTTTCAATTGTGTAAAACATATCCACATAAGCTTTATGAAACTAATTCATAAGAAGTGTTCACAACAAAGAACTCCAATAACATAATTTATATTTAACTCTAATATTATTACAAAAATGGCAACATAAAACATAAGCTTATGTTATATAAAACTAATTCGTATAACATATTACTAAAATAAATTTAACATATAACACATAGTTATATATCATACCTTTGATTTTCATATTATCATTACATAAACAATAATATAAAATAATCAATACATGAGCAACAATGATGTGAGCATAAAAATGCTTAAAATATAGGAAAAACACATAACCACTTGCAACATATAAAACTGATTATGATTACATTGTCTAATGCACAAACCAAAAACAAACAATGGCCGAAAATAATCGAGCCCAAAAAAACCAACCCAACATAAATGAAATAAAGTTGGGCCTGAGAACCGGCCCATAAACAACCAAAAAGTCGGGACCCCTCCTTTTTTTTATTTGGTAAAAACTAGCCCAAACCGGGCCCTTTTATAGGTGAGGACTGTTGCTCACTTACCCCCTCCCCCACTTGCTAACCCTCGACTTCACTGCTCTCTCTCTCTCTCTTCATCTGCCTCTCTATTCTCTCTCCGCCTCTCGACCTCGAAAGAGAAGCCTCTCGGTTTTCCAATGCCATGGCCGGAGAAATGGAGCACCGAGCTCCTTTCTTAGGCTCTTGATGCTACCACCATGGCAGCCACTGCCGCCGTTCTAGTTAAAAAACACCCATGTGATGTGAAAACCACCACCCCGCTTTACCTTCGGTCTAAGCCAAGTTTTGGAGAACAAATGCTACCACCACATAGATCGGCCGAGATCGAGTCTGGGGAAGTGGTTCACGCAGCCAACGCACCACTGAGTGGTAGCTCATGGACACACGCGCCTCTAGTGACAGTGTTTTTGCAAATTTCTCTCTGAGGTTGCGTAGATCGGCATGCAAAGGTGCGGTTGGAGGAAGAAGAAGGGGCAACTAAGCCTTCATTGGCGGCTCGTGCATCACATGCGCCACCCTTCCCCTGGTGGTTCTGATGGGTATAGCTCGGTTCCCTTATTTCCATGTTCTACACCTTCTTCCTTTCCCTTTTTTTTTTAATTGTTGGGTCAAGGTGGAGGGATCTTCGAAAACCACCAAGGTTCTGATTAGGCCCACTGCCATCGCAGCCACCGATGTGCTAGCGGTGGGATTAGGGCCAAGAGAGTTTTAGGCACTTAGCTTTTGAATGCTAGGGTTAGGCAAGGACTTAATCTAAAAAGGGGGGCAGAAGGATTGATTATGGCTGAGTTTAATGCACACACATTGTAGCATATAAACATTGTGTTCATGAGTTCGATTTCTCATGAATACGCTCAGCAATACACAGGAGCCTGATTTTTGGAATTAAATCACGTTAGGCATAATCATGTTTAATATTCAAGACTTATGGGTCATGCATAATTTGAGCAGTTCGGGATGAACACATATCAGTCATCAAAAGCAAATTGGGTCTCTTGATATTTGATAACTTTCTAGGCATAACTTCGATTAACATATAATCGCATAAAGTATCATGCTCGTAGAATATAAACATGTTAGGCGATCTGGGCATGAATCAATTTTCGATCTGGGCACAGATGGTAATTAGTTATCATGACTAAATTTCCAATCTTTAGTTAATTAAAATCACACAAGCATGCTATTAACTTGCATAATTACGAAAATCAGGCAATTATTCATATAGCCATAGTCTCAAAACAAGCATGCTTAGAACTCAGATCTTTAAACGCTTAAAACGGGATGAATCCGATCAGTTAGGCTCTGATATCTCTGTTAGACAAATAAGACTGACCTGGAATGCGGAATTATCTGTCGGGAATAGCCCACATCGATCTGAATGTGAGGCGGCTACTAGAGCTGGCTTTAGGGTTCACGTCCCCGGTGGATGGTTAGGTAGCCGTGAGAGGTGAAGGGGAGAAACTGTGAGAGTGTGTTTTTTTTTTTTTTTGGTTTCAATCTTAGTAACTCTGATTAATCTCCTGAATCCTTCTTATATAGGTTGGGGGGGAATAATTAGGGTTGTCGCAGTAAGCGGCTTATGTGGCCATCAGGCCTAAACATTAGTCCTGGCCAACAATTTTGAATTTCAAATTACAAAAAAAATCTAATAATATAATTCAAATGTATTTTTCAAATGTACACTCGCACCATATTCACTCCCGTCCATTTACCCCCCGGAAATTATTCCCTCCAATAACTCAACATTTTGAATTTCAAATTACAGCAAAATTGATTAAAGAAACTCAATTAAGCATAAAAAATAAATATTACAATCTTCTTTGCAAATTAGCTCAATGGAAGTGGCATATTATTACTCAAAATTGGAAAGAATTACATAATAGACTCTAATCATAAATTTACAGCACTTACATAAAATCGAAACTAAAATTAAACATTTTCAAAGTCTCACCATACTCGTCATCTTACTGTTTGTGTAGATAGTTCCATCTAATTAAACGGTAAGAGTATTCAACACAAAGTCATCAAATTTCACACTCTCTCTTTTTTTTTGTCTGTTCTTTAATAGGAAACTAGGCTTTATATTAATTTCTTCTTCCTGAATTGGACTTCCTTGCTCGTCATCCTTCAATCGAGTGCAAGATTGATAACGAGTATCAACGTACGTCAACTTTGTACGCGAAATGTCTGCGTCTAATGTTAATTTTCTCATGCATATCAAAATTTGATGTCCTTAAGTTTCTCTACTTCCAAAGAGAAGTTTGGACTATAAAATGTAAATAAGTGTATTATTTAATTATATATATACAAGCAGAAAATATCACTGCCAGATACCCTACTTTGTGAGGAAATTATAAATAGAGGATCATGTTATTAGAATATATTTAAAAGGGTCAATATTCTATGGAAACTATTTTAAGGGGACTGTTCACTGTTTTCATTTTCATTTTAGCCTTTAAACTCTGCGTATTTACATTTTAGTCCAAATTCTTAAAAATTTACTTTCAAAAATCTAAAATTTATGCATGTGGCATTTTTCTTGTAAGTACTACTAGATGCCCTTTTTCAACTAGTATCAGAGCATTCTTGACCTAGCATCTATAATGGTCTTAGCTTAAAGTCCTTCTTCAAGCTTTCCATTATAATATTTCTACTTTTAAGCTTTCAATAAAAGAAACTTCACAGCAGAAAAAGTTATTCAATTGAACCTTTTGTCTTAAATACTATAATTTCATGATTAAAGTCTCGCTATCCTTTAAAAATGTATAAAACTTTATTAGTGACAATGGTCCGAGGTAGAAAGGGAAACTTATTTGTGCTGTGCCTTATCTAACGAAGGTGGGATTGAGATTAGCAATCTCTATAAACCGGAAGTTAGAGGAACACCAGAGTCCAGCACCAACTAGTTCAGGTAATGGTCGAAGCTCTCTGATTAAGCTTTACTTATTTTGTTAAGTATGGTGAGCCGTTAATCATAGAAAATATAATATTTATGATATAAGTAGTAAATTATGATGACTAGTATCAGTAAAATTATTATAAGAGGTCCAAACAAAATATAAACTTAGTTTTATTAAAAAGTCCCAAAGATTGAAGTATTTACTCTTTGAACCTCATACTACAAAAAAAGTCTAAATAAGGACGGAATCAGCGACGAAAAAGGGCAGAATAGCGACGGATTTTTGATTTCAGCGATAGAATTAGCGACGAAAACAGGTTGCCGGTTTTTCAGTCGTCCTTAAGTACCTGGCGACAGATAACAAAGTTGCAAAGAAAAACTTTAGAAAGTAACTATTTCATAAAATATTGGCCTTTGTTAATAGTTTATCCAAAATAATAGGTATTGGGGAATACATTCTAAAAAAGTTAACCCTTAAAAATTATTTTTCTAAAATTAGGGTACCCTATAGTTGCAAATTGCAACACTTGGTGTCATGGGATAACAAAAAAAGAAATATGAGAATGGACTATTGTGTCTGCCGTGACATAGCTACTATAGACCTAGTAAAACTGAACCGAAACCCGAAACCTGAACTTAACGACTCGAACCCATACCTGAATCGACACCCGAAATGGGAGGAACCAATTTTGACTCGAACACCCGAAGTAACCGATCCATAACCAAACGAAACTCGAATTCTAGCATGGA
This sequence comes from Lophocereus schottii, assembly GCA_002740545.1. Lineage (NCBI taxonomy): Eukaryota > Viridiplantae > Streptophyta > Magnoliopsida > Caryophyllales > Cactaceae > Lophocereus > Lophocereus schottii. The sequence goes on from NCQV01047185.1 coordinate 28,190, forward strand.
CTGAAATGACCCATACCCAAAATGATCCAACCCAATTCAAACCCAATTCACGGTGATCCGACCAGAAGTAAACTGAATATGGACAACCCGAACCAAATGGTACCCGATTTAAAGTCATCCGATTCTTACCCGACTTAATTTACCCAAATAAAATCCGAGCTCGAGTATATCCAACCCAAATATTACCTGAACCCAACCCAAATATAACCTGAACCAAAGCATACTCATAACTTGTCAACCAAAACAAGTCCTAATTTCCTAAATTTCATTGCTAAGGCCTAGAAGAAAAGTTCCTATAGCTATTTAGTGCAAGTTTTAATAAAAAGACCAAGTTATAATCTAACTATTAACCA
>NCQV01047219.1:0-10623 GCA_002740545.1 Lophocereus schottii
ATTGACTGCCAAAAGGCAGAAATTCAAGTTCAATGTTCAGTGTCGGCCAAAAGGTAAAGATTGAAGTTCAATGTTCATTATCTGTCAAAAGGCAGAAATTCAAGCCCAATGTTCATTGTCTGCCAAAAAGTAGAAATCCAAAGTTATACGTTATAAAAACTTATCAACTGGTAGAAAAACCAGGTCAATAAAGAATCTCAATATATATGACGGATTGTAGATCATTGTACTTTAATAAACAAGCATATGAAGTTCAAAGCGCATATTGCTACATCATTAATATACTATTCACATGATACAGTTACATGTTTCGCCTTATGGTTATCATTCCATATTTTATCGAATAGGTCTATTCCGGTATATGGCCTATTACTATATGGTGTAGTGAAATTATCAGTTTAGTGACTCTATTGCATTGAATATGATGGTTATTCTAGTGTCAATGCTAAATTCATATAGTGTGTCACTTAACAGCATCTTCAATGAAATTTAAATTCCCAGAATTTCAAGAAAAATGATAACACTCCTAGCCCCTTGGGTTGGGGGCGTTACAGCATGAAGCATGTGTCTATATATGATTATGATGGTTGTGATCGTAATCAAAATTCATAGAATGTTAACTACTTGCACCCCCTGCTTCCGAATTATCTTCTTCCCCATGACTTGTCTAATACCAATAATTCTTCACAAACTCCTTCCTATACAAATGAGACTTTACAACGTTTGGTGTAAAATACTGCTTATTCTTGTACTTCACACGTGGACATGCATAAACTTCATTAACTCTATACTCCTCCTGATTTCGTGCAAATTCATCAAACATATTAACTCCCATCAACCACTCATTTCTAAGTTCATGTCCATCAGGATTTCTTCTCCTATACATCCATTGATAATGCAATGGCTCATTTATATATTGCTAATATGATTGACTTAATTGTTATGCAAACTACAATTAATTGCAATAAATATCTTTTAAAAATCTATTTGAATAGTTCAACATATATATATATATATATATGTATTACATAAAAATATATTTAATGGTACTATTACATATATCATAAAACACCTAATTCAGTATGAAACACAAATTACATAATTTATTTCACACTTCATTCAAATAAACAAACCAAAAAAACAAAATACTATTACCCAAAAGATAAAATAAAAATACTTAACAAATCAAACAAAAAATTAACCATACCTGAAACAAGAGTATTATTCACGTACTTCCCAATAATTAATATACACAACAAATCAACCAAAAAATAAACATACTTAACATACTTAAACTATTCACCAATGTTTCACATCCCTATATTATTTGTGAAAATAAATGTAATTAAGCATCAAACGCAAATAAAATTATTTATTTCATACTTTATCCAAATAAATAAACCCAAACAAAAATAATAAAATATAATTCAATTAACATAATGAGCAAACTTCAATTAGTAGATACTTAACATACATCAATATTACAAAAATAAAAGATAAATTTTTAACATATCAAACAAATCATACAAAAAATTATACATACCTCAAAAACACATACACTTCACATACTTACAAAACATTAATATATATCACAAATCAAACAAAAACAAACATACTTATGAAATTTAAAGTGTTCACTAAAACAAACACATTATACATGTTTAATATACTTCAACATTTTATAATAATTATATAATTATTATAAATGTACATACTTATCATGTTTTACTCCACTTATTCAAATAAATACACTTCACAAATAAAATTAAAAATTAACATAATTCACATCCATATTTTATGAAAAAATAAATTAAATAAATTATCCAAATTACATATTCTTCAAAATTAAATTTTATGAAAGTTAAGAACACATACAAAATTAATATATATAATTTCAAAATATAACAATTTCACTAACTTTTAAATACCCACAAATCAAAGTGGATTAAATAAATTATCCAAATATGCTCTCCTCTTTCTCTCTCCTCCTTGCTCCCTCTCTCTATCTTCACAGTTTCAAATGATTTCAAAACTCATCTAAAATCTATCCAAAATATTTAAAACCATAACTGTAGTGACTAATCATTCTCAAAATAAACTAAAAATATGTAACTAACCAACCAAATCATACCAAAAATTAATCATATCTCAAAAAAATATTATTCACCTACTTGCCAAAAATTAATATGCACAACATACATTAGATATTAAATTAGAGTTATATTATTTAGTATAAATTTTATACTCACTAATGACACAAATAAATAAACTTATATTTAGTTCACATTGTATATTCCTGAGTTCCTTAAATAAATTTTCACAAAACCTAAAATACAAGAATTAATGTAATTAAACACATATGTTAATTAAAAAAATAAATTTAACATAACAATATTATTTATTCAAATAAACCTAATTAAGCATCAACCACAAATTAAACTATTTATTTCACACTTCATCCAAATTAACAAACCAAACAAAAATAACAAAATACTACTAACATACTTAGCAAACTTAAATTAAAATATACTTAACATACCTAAATATTACAAAAATATAACAAAAATTCTTAACATATCAAACAAATCATAAAAAAAAAATTAAACATACCTAAAAAAACATACACTTCACATACTTACAAAAAATTAACATACCGCAAATCAAACAAAAAATAAACAAACTTAAGCTATTCACTTTAACAAAACATATTATACATGCTTAACATATTTAACATTTTATAATAATTAGATAATTATTTTAAATGTACATACTTAACATGTTTTACTCCACTTATTCTAATAAACATATTTTAATAATTTAAAAAAAACTAACGTAATTCACATTTATATTCTACGGAAAAAATGAATTAATTAAACTAGAGAAATATGCTTCAAGATTAAAATTCACAAAAAATAGCATCACATATCAAATTAATACAATTTCAAAACGCAACAATTCTATTAAACTTTAAATACTTGAAAAATCAAGTGGGCAACCGGCGGCGGCGGCACTGGTGGCGTTGGTGGCGGCGGCAAAACTTGAAAAATCAAGTGCCATAAAAAATATCAATTAGCTTAAATATTTCAATTTTAAACAACAAATTACCTAAAAAACAACTTACCGTTCAATTTTTCAATCACTGGAATCTTCAGCATGCCACCGTTCTCTCTCTTCCTTCTTCTCCCTTTCTCTCTCTTCGCAACTCACTTTCTCTCTCTTTGCATGTGAATGCCCGGCCAAAACCCCCTCCCTAAAAGAAAAACTTAGAACTCTACAGTCCCGTGAAATCCGCCCAGATTTCGACGACCATATCGACGGATTCCGACGAAAAATTTTTCCGTCAGAAATTCAAAAATCCGTCGGATTTCGTCGCTTTTTCCATCGGATCTTCTAATATTGTCCGACGACCTTCCAGCGCGTCGCTTTTTCCGTCGGAGCTGGACATTGTTTTTGTAGTGATATACGACATGTGATTAATTTTGCATAATGTGTGTTTCCTTACTATTTGAAATCTATAGGAAATATACCTCCTTTGGACATGTGGCCCATGAAATTGTTTTTCTTTGATTTGTGGCTATTGAAATGTCTCCTACGATTTTCTTCCATGTTTCTGTTATAACTCATAATTAGATTATGTTAAGTTTGGAAAACAGCACGCTCAACTTTTAGGTGGAACCCTGTAAGTTTTGCTTCAAAATCGAAGACTAAGGTAATGATTAATCTCTTTCCAAACTTCAAGGTTATGATCCCTTTATGAGGAACTAGAGTTACTAAACTACTAGCGAAGGGGCAGGAATTTACAGAAACTTTTTTGAGAATTTTTATGTACAACTTTGAACAATTTTCTCACCAATGGTTATCAAGATGTTTTTAATAATTGGAGTAGATCTTGAAAAAACAAGTACGAGTTGCAAATAAATAAAAAACCATAACACTAGGGGAAAAAAAAGAACAGAAAAGGAAGTAGTGACAATTAGTCTTGAGCAACCGATTTGAGTTAGATCGGGTCCAAGAATCTGGGAATTGATCCCGACCCCAATTGAATCGGTTCCAAGATTTTTAGAACCGATCCCAAAATTGGCCAGGACTGGTTCCAAAATCGGCTTTTCAGTTCTTCCCTTTTTGGCTTTAAAAAAAGTTTTTTATCAGAAAACCAAATATTGCATTAAGCAAAGAAAAATGAAGTAGCTACAACATAAGATCCCAATACCTACAACCTAAGGTCCCAATAGTTCTGCAGATAATCCAATTAATATTGTCAAATGTCATGTTGTGATGAACCTCGGGAGCAATGAATTAAAGATGTATGCTCATACCAGGAAAAAAACAGAGGGTAAGAGTTCCATGCACAGATCATCCAGAAAAAAGATAGGATAAGAGCTCATACAGCAGAAAAGTTTAAGCAATTAAACTCACATGAAGATAAGGAATGTCAGAGAACACAGAGTAGCCAGAGAAGACACCTTTGCACATATATATGAGTTAGAGGAAATACACGTAGATTGAGTGAGAGAAATAGAGACACACACCATCGAATTGCCGACGAAGACAAGGAAAATGCATCGTCACCAGCGAAGATAGATCAGGTTCTAGTGACTGTAATGTGATGTTTGGTTGGATGTGATGTAATGACAATGCAATGTAATCAACTTTGCAATGCAGTTATGATTACTTAGTTTGTAGTGATCATAATTACAAGATAGTAGTTTTATTGCAATACTCTTATATAGCCAAACAAAGTAACGAAAACACAATAAAAAACTTGTACAAAGTTGATTACATAGGAGTGAAAGACGCAGCGAGAGTGGGATTAAAGTTTGAAAGTGCGAAGAGAAAGGGGGGGGAGAGAGAGAAAGATTTAATGAAACTCACCATCAGCCGACAAGATGAAATGCTGGGGGACAATCACCGGGGGGTGTGTTGGAGCCAGAGTGGAGTCGACGGTGGAGTGTAAAAGCCTTTGAAAAATGATAGATGGACATGAAATCAAAGTTAAGGTTGTTAGCTCTACATGTGTGTGTACACACGCGTGCGTGCACACACAGACACACACACATCTGCATATGTGTGTGTGTGTATACACACGTCATATTATTTTCTGAAAACAAGTTTGGATTGGGTAATAGGGGTGTTCTCAGTCCAATTCAGTTCGGTTTGGTTTTCTTGAACCAATTAACCGGATTTTTCTGTTTATAAAACAATGAACTCGTCGGAATAAGATGAACCCCTTAACTAATAATTGGTTAGTTAATTTTTCTATTAGGTTCGATTCACCGGTTAATCCGAATCGAAAATTCAAATTTTTAATTAATTAGGAATAAACTGAAAATCAAAAATTTTAATTAATTATTAATACTTTATTCCTTAAAATAAACAAATAAATTGACTCAACACATACTTGTATCAACCTACACTATCAAAATCGAAGTCAAAAATTTTGAATTAATATGCATGAAAAGTTTTTAATGTAACCTTTAATTGAGTCAGAGGGGGAAAAAAATGATAATTGGAATATATAACTGGTTCACGTGAGTATATAAATAAGACAAGTGACAATAGTCACTGGGCGATGGGTGGGTGCATACTGGGCAGTGGGTACTTGTACTAAAGTACTCAGCATTGCAACTTGCAAGGCAACCAAGGGACTTCTTCCCCCCTCCCCCCCTTTCTTTCTTCCAAAATAGCAGCCTACATTCATAAACAATAGTTAAGCCCAAACTCAAACCCAAAGGGCCAAAGTCCAATTTTTCATTTCAATGTAACCTAATGCTAAAAGTAACAAATAAGTGAAATAACTCAGCCCTAAATCCCCTAATACATGTATATGTGTATTTTTTTTTTTGTGTGTGTGTGTATATATATATTCAAAAAATTTATCGGCTCGTTCGGTTAACTGCTGGTTTCAGAACCTGAATTCAAATCAAATCGAAAAAACTATCTGTTTTTCGGTTTGGTTAACTGAATCTTCAAACCTCTTTAGTTACCGGATAACCGGTCTAGTTAACCGGATAAACAGTTCAGTTTGGCTGGTTTTCGGTACAATTATGTGGTTTCAGTTAAATGGATCAAATTCTAGCTCCAGGCTTTCATTACCTGGATGTAGAAGTGGTCACCACCGGATCTTCGAATTTAGACCGATTAAATCTAAACTAGGTCTAGATCTGAAATTGAACACTTGATTTTTTTGCCCAGCCGAGTGATAGCGACACTCAATCCTCTTTGCAAGAAATTGAATTTCACCAAAGATAGGAGTACTTATGAGGAGCCGTACGGTGATGTATTAGCGAAAGAAAAATAGATTAGGTGGTGATTTGTGACTGTTGTTGGTGGGTCACTTCAGCAGTTCAGCTCAACATATGCAGTTCATGCCAGCATGTTAGAAACGGCTTCGTAAAGCCTCACGCAAACCGTGAATTTCGGTTGGTGGGTTTACTATCACTGTGGACCCCACCAGCTTCCTAGTTTTTAAAAATAAAACCGACATTGTCAGAGTCTCTATTCTTCTTCCCTACTGGATTTATTATGCGGGGAAAATGCACGAATAAATAAATAGATAGACACAAAATAAGAAAATTAACTATTTTCTAACGAGGCTCGAAAGCGCTTAATTTACGGAGCTCTCGGTGGTTTGGGAATAATTACGGAAGGTGATGGCTAGGTGGGAATTTAACTTCAAGGGCAAGATAGTAAAAAAAGGTATTCCGTCGAAACGGCTACTTTAATTCCCGTCACGGGAATCTCACTTTTTGAATTTCTAAACTACTTTCTTGAAAAACCACCCCGATTTTAGAACTTATTTACACGAAGTACCCTCGGGCCAGTGACTCTCACATGAAACAGTAGCGGCGGAGGGAGTAACTATGGAAAGACTTAGGGCAAAATAGTCAAGCAAGGACTCTCTATTAAAAAGTGGGTCCCACTGAGTAGTAATAGTAATTTCCGAAGTTAGGCATTCTCTCTGCTCTGCCTCTCTGTCTCTCTAAGGCTGTGCTGTTTGCTTGCTCTTACTTTTGCTTTGGGTGAGTCCCCATTTGCTTTTCCTTCTTGCTCAAGAACCTTAACAAAAGTTCCTGCTCTCTCTCTCTCTTCTTTCTCTCTCTACTTGTCTCTCTCCCCTAGGGCACGCTTTGCTCACTTCTTGCAATTCATAGCTCCAATCTCCATATCCGCGCCTTGCCCATGTTCTGCTTACTCAATTAGGTGCCTTCTCCTTCTCTTTCTCTGATCTCTTTGAATTTGTGTGATTAGGGGTGCGAAATGTGCTTGCTTTTTGATTCTGGGCTGGTGTGTAATTGGTGGGTTAGTTGCAGTTGAAGATGTCGTCGTCTTCTTCGAGAGGTGGGGCCGGGGGGTCCGACCAGCCGGCGGGAAGGCGGTTGATGAGAACCCAGACGGCCGGAAACCTCGGTGAGACAGCGTTCGACAGTGAGATTGTGCCGTCTTCCCTTGTTGAGATTGCTCCTATTCTCCGTGTTGCTAATGAGGTCGAAAAGCATAACCCCAGGGTTGCTTATCTCTGTATGTGCACTTTCACCCAATCTCAATTCCAATTCCTCTGTATTTTTTTTTGGGGGGGGGGTGTTCTCTTGGTACTCTTATGTTTGGACCCTGTTGAATAGATGTGATGGGTACTCTTATGTTTGGACCCTGTTTTTTGTCCCCCCGTACCAAACATTGCATGAGTGCTTATGGAGTTCGAGATATTAGTGCTCGGTAGTACTGCAGAGCCAATGACTCTCGTTGCTGGCACTGCATGTTGAGTTTGTGAAGTACAGAATGTGGAGATGGGCGCGTCATTGGGTTTGTGATAGTCAGTGTTGCCCAGGAACGATGGTGTTGGACCGCATACGCCAAAGTGTCTGCAATGTTGGATTGACTAATCCAAGTGGAAACATTGCTTCTGGGTATATGGTATATGTTCTCGATAAGTTCATCGTCGGTTTGTATACAGCTTTATGATGTCCGGTTCTCATTGAACGTGTGATGGGATGGATTTTGAATTTTCATTGTTGTGTTTCTGTATTAATGAGTTTGCGACACTTCTTGTTTGGAATACATCGTGCTTTCATTGGAAGTGATGTCACAACTTAGTGCGAGCTGTCAACTTAGAGCTCTTTACGACCTGAACTTTGCTCATTAACATTCAAAGTTCATTGTTTCGGCGAGGTTTAAGGGTTGCGAAGGAATGCTTTTGCCATTCTGTGGGTTCGCTTTGTGCTTTGCTGCTCATTATGCCCAAATGGGGCCATTTTGCTATATTTGTTGTGGTTGCCTTGAAAAATGTTACTTTTTCCTGAAATTTTATAGTGTTTTTGCTCTCAACTTTATGATGCTATGCTTCTTCCTGATCTTTCTCCTGGAAGTATTGTGCCGTTGGCTGCCCCCTGCACTTATTTCCTCTCTCAGCTCATCTATGTGCTTTGATTTTGTATATGAGTTTCAAGCTGCTTTTTTGATGATCTAATACTAGGTCATTAGGTGTGATTTCTGACCCTCACTGGTGATTTGATAGGTCGATTTTATGCATTTGAGAAGGCACACAGGTTGGACCCAACCTCCAGTGGCCGCGGTGTCCGTCAATTTAAAACTGCACTGTTGCAAAGGCTGGAAAGGGTAAGTAAATCTAAGAGTAATTAAAGGTCTGTATTCTTGTAAGTGATCTTCTTGTGATTAGGGTATCGGACTTGCAACAAAACATGTGATCTCAGGAAATCACATGTGGTTGGTTTTGCCTATTTTCCACATGAGTTGTGTTTCGCAATCGCTCAATGTGATTATATAATCCATTTTTTTGGATTACAAATTCAATTTGTCCTGGTATGAGAATCTCAATTTGTATGTTTTGTTTCTCTTGCAAACATTGTTTTCTTTTTATTTTTTGTTTTGTTACCTCTGTGATGATTTGCTTGTGAAACTCTTTGACTATTTGTATTGCTTTTTATGGTTTGCATACACCATGGAATTAGTAGGAAATTTAGTTCTGCCTCTTATTTTAGTCAACTTTGATATGAGTATATGTTGGATTTCTGACATGTTCAATGATAGCACAGTGGCACCTAGTGTCAAAAAGTGAGTCTTGTTCCTTTGATATAGGTTGTCTGGTATTGTTTGAGCATGAGGTCCAAGTGTAAGTTGGCTTTGTTTTCACAGTATTAGCTGTTTATTGGACTGTATGTTTTATTTACCATCTGTTTGGCTGGTTTTTGTGACTTCTAACCATGCAGGAGAATGATCCAACATTGATGGGAAGAGTTAAGAAGAGTGATGCACGGGAAATGCAAAGTTTCTATCAGCATTACTATAAGAAATACATCCAAGCCTTGCAAAATGCGGCTGACAAGGCAGACCGGTGAGTTCTTATCCAGAGACAAAAGCACAAGAACACAACTATCCTGTGTAAGTCAAGTTTTGCTGCTGTATTACTGTAACCTTAACAAATGATTTTTATTCAGGGCTCAGCTCACAAAGGCATATCAAACTGCTAATGTACTATTTGAGGTGCTGAAGGCTGTTAACCTGACACAGTCCATGGAGGTTGATCGTGAGGTGATATCAGTTCATATTTTATGAGCAGAGCTCATTTCGTCTGCATGTTTTGTCAACTCTTCTTGCACCAATCAAAATTACTAATTTACTTCAGATTGTGCCAATTGCAATGTGCTTAACCTTTTGTAGATTATGGAAACACACAATAAAGTGGCTGCGAAAACAGAAATATATGTCCCTTACAATATACTTCCTCTTGATCCTGATAGTGCAAATCAGCCAATAATGAGATTTCCAGAGGTTTGTTTTGCTTGTGATTGTTATCTTTTGTTCTTCCATTTGAAGTAAATATTGCCCTCCTTACGAGATTAGCTTACAGATCCAAGCTGCTGTGCTTGCCCTTCGCAATACAAGAGGTCTTCCATGGCCTAAGGACTACAAGAAAAAAAAAGATGAAGACATCCTGGATTGGCTTCAGGCAATGTTTGGATTTCAGGTGGTCCATGCTTCTGTTTTTTATGTTGTTTTGTTGATTATTTTGTGCTTTTGTTATCCGGTATTGATCCCGAAGAGAATTGCTGCTCATGTGAACTGAATGCAGAAAGATAATGTGGCAAATCAAAGAGAGCATCTTATTTTATTACTTGCTAATGTGCACATACGGCAGTTTCCAAAGCCTGATCAGCAACCAAAGGTGATTCTACAATGTGTTTACCAGATTGTTGTTAGGCGTTTCCTTTCGTCAACTAACAGTGCACTTCTTCTATGAATCTGTCTTTATTATGCTTGGTACCGTAGCTTTGTACTCTGCTGATGTCTTTGAAAATGCGATCTTTTTTCAGTTAGATGAACGTGCACTGACAGAAGTGATGAAAAAGCTTTTTAAGAGCTATAAAAAATGGTGCAAGTACCTGGATCGCAAAAGTAGCCTTTGGTAAGCTTCTTTATTTCAAACTGCGACAAGTACATCTATTAACACCTGGCCTTTTGTAACTGGATTGGAAGACCATGAAATTGTTGATTTCTCTGGTTCAAAGTACCATTCCACTTTTTCAACGTGTGCTGTCCTTTATTATTATAGGTCTTCTCCGCATGTTCATATTTGTTGCTTTTGGGGGTTTTTTGTTTGGGGGGGGG